>PISX010004469.1:0-25077 GCA_004024625.1 Mellivora capensis | reverse complement strand
GGGCCCGCCGGGAAGGAGCCACGGAGCCGAGGCGCCCTCCGCAGAGCTCAGCGCCGCGTCTTTGGGCGGGAGGGGTCTCGGTCTTCCGCCGGCCGGGCTGCCCCGAAACCGAGCCGTTGGGGTGGGGAAGTGTGCAGTTTGTGACAGACAGGGGGGTAGAGACACAGACTCCGGGAGAGAAGCTGATTCTGTGACAGAAACACAGATCTGTGCAAGCACAGATGCGATGGAGGCGGGGGGGGGGGGGTGCCTGTGAGCGCATGACGGAGTGCTTCTGTGTGCATATTTTTCTCTGGGCTGGGGGCGCATTGTATGTGGGTCGACACCTTCCGTGGCTGTGTTTTTGTTCTGGGCTTAGCTTTTGGTTTGCCCTTAAAAAAAAATAATCTGGCATCCGGAGACTGGCGGTCTGTGCCAGGGCTTGCAGATATATTGTGTTCTCCTTGAGATGGGGGGGTGGGGGTGGGAAGGGGGGGTAGCCAGTTGGAAGGGAGGAGGGAGGTGTTTGTCATTCTTTGCTGTAGAGCTGGGGGCACCTGACAAGCTTAAGGAAGTCATGGGATATATGAGGAAGAAGGAACAAACTCCTGGAAGGTTCACCAGCTTGATGGGGGCTGAAAGCCTGGCCAGGGCTCTTAGGAGCATCTCACTTCCTCCTTGCGGCTGTAATTGTAGTTTCAGGCAGAGATCCAGGAGATGCAGAGGAAGGGAGAGGCGCCATAACCTACATGTACCAAAAGGGGGGAGGGAATGAATTCCTTCTTAAATGGGAACCGAAGGAAAAACAGATTGTGTGCAAGTGTTGCTGAGGAAAGACTGTTTTGAAAGAGGCTGTCTGGGAATGGAAAGGGCTAGCCCTCCCTCATCCTGAAGAACCTGCTTCCCAAATCAGGCCTTCCTCCCCAGCCCTAGATGGAGAGCAGCAGCTGGTCCTAGGGAGAACCCCTAGCTGTGGAGGATAGTGGCAAGACCCAAACTCATAAATTTCCAGGTGGAAAAAATGGTAGAGGTGCAGGTCCCCGCAGAGAAAGGAGGTCAAGAGCTGGATCTCCCCACCAGGAAGGCTGTTACATCCCTTTCCCCACCCTTGGCAGAGGCCTGTCTTTGCAAGGCCAAGGCCATAAGGGATGCTCAGGATTTTAGTTTGATTCCTGACACATTAATAGAGGCCTAAAGGAGTCTCAGGTGAAGCTTGCTTATTTTGTTCAGCAAAGCGCCCGGCTAACCCACTTAGCAAATTAGTATTCAGAGATGCCATGGAGCCCTAGCCTCATTTCCTCCAAAATACTTATGGAGTACCTCCTATGTGCCAATCATTGTATAATTATTATATCTTGGGTTCTTCCTTTGCCCTCCTAAGGGAGTGTCTGGAGTCGGTTAGGTTAAGTGTGCTGTACCCCCTCTAGATACTCCCAGAACCTTCTCTGTGGAAATGTGCCACAACCTGCTCACTCCTGCAGAGAGAAGGCCGCAGTTCTCATCATGCAAACTGTGGGCATGGTGCTATCTCTCAAGTCCCAGAAGTCAAGTTTGGCCAAAGGACAGAAAAGAGCACTTTCTCTGGCCTCTGAGCCTTAGCCCTCATTGTCCTAATAGTCAGCGGCAGCCACTGCCTTCAAAACAGACCAGCCTCCAAATGGTGCTTCATGGGGGTGTAAATCCCCTTGCCTCTCCCCTCCCTCTTACCTAAGGAGGCTGCTCTGGTGTTGGGCTGGGGTGGGGGGGCAGGCACGGTTTAGGCCTCCGATGACCAACACTTTGCCGCACGGTTGTGGGCGATAGTGGGATTTGTCTCTGTAATTGCTTCCCCATAAGTCCATCAGCCATGGCCGTGCCCTTTCACTGATGCGCCCGCCCGTCAGTACAATCTCCAGATGCCTCCCCAAGTAATGGCCCTTTTAGGTGGAAACCTAACACGCTTCTCCCTGAGAGATTAAACCACAGGCACCATGGACATGGACCCCGCTAGGTTCCTGAGGCTGATAAACTAGGCAGGGAGGGGCATATTTTTTATGACTTATGTAAACTCTTGTTCCAGAAAGCATTAATGGGTGTGGGAGTGTTCTAGGTTTGCCGGGTCTGTGTGCCTGGGTGTGGGGGTTTTCCTGTGTTCACCAGGTCTCCTTATTATGAAATGTATTTTTACGTGGGGTTTTAATGGCCGAAAATGGCCAAGATGAATGCACCACTTTGCCCCTGGTGTAATTTCAAGGCCCCTTTTGTGTTCACCAAATAGAGGCATCTGAGCGAAGGTCAGTCTTAGCTTCTTGCCTTCTGTTATATTCAGGGCCTATTTATACCTGCTGGTACTTACATAAGAAAACTGAGATTTATGCCCTTCCAAGGCATTTCTTTAACTCTCAGCATCATCTGCTCGCTTGTCTAGTTGAGCCCCTCTAGTTACATCCTCAGCCTTAAACGAAGGGAAAAACATATGATTTTTAAAACATGGGATGTGTTAAGGCAGTTCGCTGACTGAATATGCCAAGAAGGCCCCCAGGAGTCCCTGCCCATCACCATCATTATGGTCCTCATGACTGTGAGAGCTCCTCTGTTGCTCAAGGTGACTGTACCAGATACATTAAGATGGATTTAGAAATGTTATCAAAGGAAAAATCGGTAATATTATTCTTTCTCCTGCCAGAGACGGCCCAGGCTCAGATCTCTTAGCAGAAAAGAAACTGATCTTTTAACAAAAGCTAAGGTAAATTTCTCTTATCCTTTCTGTCACCAAAGGGGTGGGAAGCAGGGACAGTTTTTGTGGCTTAGTCAGAGAAATGAATAACTGGGTAGAGGCAGGCTTTCCAGCAGGCATATGCCCATACACATATATATATACATTTTATCTCATAATCATATCCATTGCTTACATTTATAGGAAAGCATTTACACACACACACACACACACACACACACACACACACATCTATACTCTGTGCACAGGAAGACAATTTTCTCTTTCCCTCAACTTACATAATACCCCCCACCCCTTGTTCCAGCCTTAGAATGGAGTCCTCTGGGGGCAGCTGCAAAGCACTCTCCCTAGGACAGATGGAGCCTCCCTTCCTCATCTACTCTGTGGGTGGTTTTAGAGCTCCATGAGTCAACTGGGACCAAGGGCTGTGCTGGTGGTATGTGTGTTTGATTCACGGGGATGAGTATGTCAATAACAACAATTATGAGAATTGTGATACCTAATAAAGATTTTTTTTCTTCCAAGTCCCATCTATAATTCTTTCATTTGGGTGTTTTTGCCAAGTCCTTCCCCATTTGACTCCAGTGGAAAACAACAACCAAAAAAACCCAAACCAAACCCAAAAAACCATTTAGTAGTTAATTGCATTTCCAATGTAGACCTAGAACAAGAAAAAAGATGTCAAATGGGATTCGGTCCAGTCCATATGTGCTGTTCTGCACCACCCCATCCGGATGCTGGCGGCCTGGAGAGATCTGCACCAAATTTAGATGGCCTGGAAAAAATGCAGGCCTGACTGAGAGCAGAAAATGTTCCAGGTCAGAAATGAAGAGTCAGCAGCTCTCAAAAGGTTCACCTTTTCATTTTCTTACCCTTCTCCCTTTTGTCTTAAGATAGAAATATTTGCCTCCAAACACGAGGACCTGGGTCATGGCTGCCTACGCCCCCTAGAATAAACCTCCAGGATGACGGGGGGCTTTCCCAGAATTACTGGGGGGAGGCAGGTTTATTTGAAATTAAAATCCAGTCTATTTCTTAGACATGTATAAATAGTGAGACCTAGAGCCTAGGAGGCAGTATTGTCGTTGGAAGTTCCACTTGCTACTTGAGGTGACCTCTTCAAGGCCGTTCTTGCTGGAGAGGACCGAGCTTGCTGCCCACCCTGGGCGGCAGGGGTGCAGACTAGGCCTGGCCATCCACCCGGGGGCCCCACGCCTGGAGCTTCACAGTGACCTGCATTCCGACGTGCACAAGGCTTTCGCTTTTTCTCTTAATGCCCCTGAGACCTCTAAATGGAGCAAGGCGAAGATGAACAGGCGCTGGTTTCCTTTTTCTTCCTTGCCCCTGTTTTCCCATCTTTGATTTTTGTTTTGTTTTGTTTTTTGTTTCTCTTGCCTGAATCAAGAAACGGGTCCCCGAAGCCCTGGGTATCCCGCTTTTCCAAAGCTTCGGACTGATCCAAGGTGTGGGTGGTCGCGCAGACAGTAGGATGTCTTGGGCACCGAGCCCCGCAAGGCGGAGGCAGCCCCAGAGGCCCACCTCTTACCCTCTGCAGCCCACCTCGGTTTCCCCAATTTCGCTCCAGTGCCAGAAGGATAAACGAAGGTCAAGTTAGAGATAATTACGGAGTCAGTGGGAATGGGGGAAGCATCGAGGCGGGGTACATCTTCAGCTTGGAAGAATGGGACACGGCAAACCGAGGGCCACGGGCGGAATGGGCTGCCGCGCCCTGCCGCGTTCCCAGCGCCGCTTTCCCCGAGCAGGCCGAGGCCTTGATCCTGCGACTTCCCGCAGCGCACTGGGCCGGCCTTGGCGCGCAGAGGACCTGGGGGCCCCCAAGACGGTCCCTCTCCCCTCATCCTTCTCCAGGCCTCCTTCCTGTCAGCTCCAGGACCTGCGATCTCCAGGACCTCACCCCGCACCCGGGAAAGCCAAGCCGCAGGATGTGCGAGAAAGAGGGGCGGGCATAGCCCAGGGAGGAGGTTGGGAGAGAACCTGAGTGAAAAGTCACGGTTTAACCCCTCCCGGGCTTCCCACCAGCCCAGGGCCCGGGTGAAAGTTCTTTAGGGATGATTTTTTTGGAAAGGGAGCGGTGTTTCTGCCCCCAGTACGTCCTCAGTGACATCCCTTTATACCGCCCAGCCTCCCCTATACCCCTACCCGCGGAGCCCTGGCGATGGGGCCAGGTCGCTGGCACGGTCCCCCAGGACCCAGCAACCCACCACCCCCAGCGACAGGTCCTCGCCATTCCCAAATACCTTCCTCCCCCGCCCCCACCACAGTCTAAAGAAGGCAGAACAACCACCACGGAATCCTCAACCCAGAAGAAAAACGACACGTTTCTCCTTCAGCCTTAGCACTAGTCTTAACACCAGAGGAGATGGAGCCACTGAGAAGTGGGCCGGAAACACAGGAACAGACACTCCGTGTCTTCCTGAGCCCCCAAACCCCAGGCCTGGCCCCAGGCCTCAGCCTCCCTTCCACTGGTCCACTGGACAGCACCTCTTGTAAAAAGAACTTAAACCCCCCTTTCCTTCACCTGCTAGGCCCACCAGGTTGCAGAGTCAGTGCTGTGAGGCTCCTTTGGATTAACAGTCCAGTGCCCTGAAATAACCTTCAGAGCCTTGTCTCAAGGTCATGTGCCCAAAGAAAGGAGGCAAACTGGCCTCAAGAGGCTAGCAGTCCCTTCAGGAGGAGTCTGGCAAAGGTCATACCACCGAAAGCGTCTGATACACAGGGGAGTGCACCTGGCCTTCACAGGGGGCTTCCCTTCAGCCCCCTCTCACATTTACCCAGATTGATGTGGCAATATTTATTCCCATTTAATTGAGACACTGGTTTAATTTCAGATTGTCTTGGTTTAAGGCCCAATGGGGTTTTCTGCAGCTCTTTTCCCCAGTGCCCCTACAGAAACTAATTGCTGTTAATATCCAATTTTGGCTTTATTATTCGTTAGCCAATTATGGATCCCATCGCCCAGGCCCCTTGCTGCTTACCGCCTCTGCTGGAATCAGCTAACACTATGCCTGGCTTCTGCTTCTTGCCTTTGCCTCTCTTCAGACCCTTCCCCCACCCCAAGACGACTTACAGGACACATCAGTCATTTGGTTGGTCCCAGCACTTACCACAGTTGGGGATGGGGGGTTGGTATTTTCGGGCTTTTTTTCTCCTTTTGAGGGAGACTTCTTCTTTGCAGGTGAAGTAAACAATTCCCACTTTTTAAAAAAGAAAATGCCAGTTTTTTTGCTCTCTCTTCACCACCTCTGGGCTTTCTTTTTCTGGAGCCATTTTTGAAGTAGCCTGTTTCAGCCAGAGGCAGCACGGTGCCTCAGCCCTAGAGTTTCCTCTCCCTCCTGGAACTCCTGTTATCTCCCCCAGGGCCCTGCCAACAGCTACAGTACCCCGTGTGTATAACACGATGGGCTCTAACAGTATAGTGCTGGGACCGGGTCATTTCACATTTCAAGGAGGGAAACATGAAAAAGAATTTGGGAAAGGCACCATTTTCAGAGATGAGAAGGGAGCTGCTTTTGTCTCTAGAAACCGCTCCTGCTTTAGTTCCTTACAGGGTGGAGATGACGCCACTGGGGGCAAGAGCCTTTAAAAAAAAAGTGGTTTTGTTTTTGTTTTGGACTTTTTTTTTTTTTTGGCCTCTTTTATTTGTGTGCCCCAAGTTCACCGACATGCAGAAGCAAACACTTCCCGTTACTGGTGCTCTGCAAACAGGAAAATAAAAGTAAAAATCGTAACTGACAGCAGGAAGATCCTTCTTTGTCTGTTTTCCTTTCTTCCCTCATTTTGAAATGACGCTTTACACGCTCTAATATGCTCTTATAGTTGTCTCTAGCAGTTCTATAGCAACCTGCATTGTGTCCGCATCAGAATCGCTGGAAATAAAACAGAATGTCAGAGCAGCTGGCTTTAGCTGAGGCCTTCCTTTGCCACCCGGAGGCCCATCCCCTTCGGAGGAGGCTGAAGACTCAGCATGGCCAGGGAGCGCAAGGGTCAAGTTATTAAGAGGGAGGAAGTGGGGGTGAATGTTGTGTAGGTCTGGGACACTCTTAGAAGGTGCCTTACACATAAGGCTCAGTAAATACCACCAAATTGGATGTAATTAAATTAGCAGCAGCTGTCCTGCTTTTCTTGCAGAAAAGCTTCAATTATGCCTTAAGGGCTTTTGGGCAGAGGACAGACAGAGTGACCTCACAGAGAACGAAGGGACCTAAAAATGTTTCTGGTTCATCCCCTAGCCTCAGCCCTGCTTGACTCATGCAGGTGTCTGGAGTTTGATTTTCAAACAGTGCATGAGTTTTAGCGGGGTTGGGGGCGGGGCATAGGTACATAAATAAATATCGATTTCTATTTCCTTCAACTGTAGTCCTCCCAGCCCCTTGGAAACATCTATAGTCTCAATGGTCAACAGGTGTTAGGAAATTAAGCCATTTCACAATAATATGTGAGTTGCTCAGTCTCTTAAGTTTCCCAGAGATATTTCTATTTTAGAAGAAACCCTTAAAGTAACAAGTGGGATTCGGTTGTAGGAGTTTCTTATAAAGGCATCCAAGAGTGGGAAAGTGGAAGAGCATCAACTTTCCCACTTTTCATGTGAGGAAAGTATCATCGCCCCTTCATTCCAGACGGACCAGTGCTCCAAACACATAGATATGACGTAGTTCATAAGAAAACAACATCTCGGGGCAACTGTCTGGCTCAGTGAGTGGAACATGTGACTCGATCTCAGGCTTTTGTAAGTTCAGGTCCCATGTTGGGTGTAGAGGTTACTTAAAAAATAAAATCGGGGTGTTTTTGTTGTTTTTGGCTTTTTTTTTTTAATTATTTTTAGAGAGAGAGAGAGCATGTGAGTGGGCAGGGGGGAGGGGGAGAGGGAGAGAATCCTAAGCAGGCTCCATTGGCACAGAGTCCGTTGTGGAGCTCAATCTCACAACCCTGAGATCCGTGACCTGAGTCAAAACCAAGAGTCAAGATGCTTAACCAACTGAGCCACCCACATGCCCCCCCAAAATAAAATCTTAAAAAAGAAAAGAAGAGAACACATTTCAGGAACCCCAAATGAATCCTTGTTGGTTCCCTCTTTAAGCTCTGATGTTCAACTAATCCCAAGAGAAGGCAGGGAGGAACCCTGAGCCCTTAAGAAAAACACCTGTGGGGACGTCTGGGTGGCTCAGTTGGTTAAGCGGCTGCCTTCGGCTCAGGTCATGATCCCAGCATCCTGGGATCAAGTCCCACATCGGGCTCCTTGCTCGGCAGGGAGCCTGCTTCTCCCTCTGCCTCTGCCTGCCACTCTGTCTGCCTGTGCTCGCTCGCGCTCTCTCTCTCCCTCTCTCTCTGACAAATAAATAAATTTTTAAAAAATTAAAAAAAAAACACCTGTGATTTTTTTTAAGATTTATTTATTTATTTGACAGAGAGAAATCACAAGTAGGCAGAGAGGCAGGCAGAGAGAGGGGAAGCAGACTCCCTGCTGAGCAGAGAGCCCAATGTGGGCCTCCATCCCAGGACCCTGAGATGAAGGGAGAGGCTTAACCCACTGAGTCACCCAGATGCCCAAATACCTGTGATTTTTGCATAATAAGCCAGTTCAGGTTAAGGCCACCACCACATTTAAAGCCAGCCCTTTCAGGTCACTTTGCATAATTGTGGATTCTGATTTCACTATTCCATGAACGACAATTAATTTTTCCATCAAATCCTGGACTATGTGATAGGGTGAGACTTCCCTCCAGAAGTCCGAAGCAAACCCAAAGGAGTTTCACGCAAAACTGGAATTGGGCAGAGCTTGACTTTGCCCCAGTCCAGCCTTGGTTTTGTGTACTCTCCTCCCTAGCTGGCCCTTCCCTTGTCTAAAGGAGCTCCCTCTTCTCCTTGACATCCTGACTGTGTCCTGTCCCCACAGTGCATCTGTGTTACCAACAATGGCAAAGCCAGGTCCCAGAGCAGGTCCTTGTAGGGCAAGAGGCAGGAAGGGGTATGACTTTTGTTCAGGCCCATACAGTAATGGCCTTCCCAGCTGTCTGCCAACCTCTTAGAAAACTTGGACTTGGAAAATGTCACACGTTTCTCCCATCTTTCCACTCTTCCCCTTCTACCTCAGCATCTTGCCACCTTCGTGTGGACAATTAACCGATAGCATCAGCGCAGCATGAGAAGTTCTGAGCAGAATCTTGCTGCCAGGCCACACTGCTTCCCTATTGCATTAGACCTGTCTTGCTCAATTCCTGAATTACTCATCATACTACTGACTAAAAACTATCCAAGACAGCATTTGGGGCATCAAGGAACATCATTTAATGTAATACCAGGGACTCTCAGAAGTCTAGAGGGATTTAGTTTCTTCCTTTTTTTTTTTTCTTTTGAGACTTCCAGGGTATTACAAAATTAAGAAATGCCAAAAGCAGGGTCACCAAACTTGTAGTGTACTTTATATACTCATAGTTAAGAATTTGAAATGACCTATGCAGTACGTATAGCATCTTCCCAAAATAGTACCAAAAGTTCTGCCTCTGAGACCCTCTGTGGTTCCGGCACCCAAGCAGAAAGTCCTGCATGCTCGGGCCTACCCCCCAGCCCCGAGAGAGAGCATAGAATAGCGTAGAGCACTCCCAGCTTTGGCACAAGACTACCTCTGTTTGATTCTTGGTTCTATCACTAGGTCACGTGACTTAGGGTAAGTTGTTAAACCTCTCTGAGCATCTTCTGTTAAAAAAAAAAATGATGATAATAATGCTAGCCATACTTCGTAGAGTTGTTGTCAGGATTAAATTCGACCCTGCACGTTAAAACGTTTAGCATAACACAAAGCACTGTTCAACAGAATTATATGCAAGCGTAGATGGAATTTTAAATTCTCTAGTAGCCATATTTTAAGTCAGAAGAAACATGTGACATGAGTTTTAATCCTATGTTTTATTTAACCCAATAGATATAACCCTAAATATTGTAATTCCAACACTCAATCAATACAAAAATTATCACGAAGATCTTTAACATTGTTTTACTCATAGTAAATCTTCAAACTCTGATGTATATCTTACACTTACCGTGCCCATCAATTCAGATGCTAAATTTTCATCAGAGATACTTGCTTTGTTTTTAAATTTCACAAAATTTTTGTCGAAGAGGTAAATTTGCATGCCCCAGTTAGCTCTGACCATTCTTAAATATTTCCTCATAACCAGACCCTAAAGATCCCATTCTTCAGTTTGGTTATAGTTCAAGTGCTCAATAGCCACCTGTGGCTAGTGGCTCCCACACCAGACAGTACAGATCTCAGCACAATACTTGGCAAAGAGTACCATAATTGCTCACTAGCCATTACTCTCAGGGCTGATCCCTCCCCAGATGCAGGGAACAACTCCTTTTCTTACCTCAGACTCTAAACTGGAGCAGGCTTGTCCTTTGTTCCACCCATGGGCTCTGAGGTGAGCCCTTCTTGACTTTCCCCATTTTGATTTCATGAGGCCTTCTGGAATCTCCAGGATTGTTTTGCCATGTGCTTATGTCAGGAGTGGGGGTAGCAAGGTTTTTGTGAAGGGTTATTCTTGGCGACAATAACTTGGTACATCTGTGCAGCAGAAATGACTGGACTAACGTGGTCACACTGGTGACTGACATTTGTTCCTATTCACAGACCAAATTGTATATGAGAGAAAATAGACACGGGTATGGGACATGCTCCTAAATTTAATTCTGTGCTAATTTCTCATACTGTTAATTATGGATCTTTTCTAGCTTCCCCATATTCATTTTTCAAGCAATTTTTATTAAAATCTTGCAGTGTGTCACACTGATGTCAGCTAGGAGGAATTTGTAGATTTGTAAGACTCACTCCCTCTCTGTCCTCAGTAGTCCTACAGACCACTAGAAAAACTAGGACAAAAACAAAAATAATTATGACAAAGCCCAATGTGATTGGTGTCATAGGAAAGAGAGAGTCCTAAGGCTAGGGGAGTTCAAACGAAAGAGATGCCTTTTCCAATGAGAGGGTTAGGGAAACTTCAAGAAGCAGGTGGAATATTGAGGTAGGGGGATGCCGAGTGGCATCCTAAATGGTAAGATTAGCTTGAGTGCCAGCCCATGGACGAGGAGAGTCTGCAGGACTAAGCCTGGGTATGATGACAATATATCAGAAAGAAAGTTTGGGGCCAGATTGCATGTGGGAATTGCTGGATCATATAATGTCTTAGTCAGCTTGGGCTGCCATGGCAAAATACCACAGACTGGCTGGCTTAAACAGCAGAAATTTATTTTCTCACAGATCTGGAGGCTGGAAGTTCAAGATCCGAGTGCCAGCATGGTCGGGTTCTGGTGAGAACTCTCTTCCCAGCTTGCAGATGGCTGCCTTCTTGCAGTGTCCTCATGTGACAAAGAGGGAGAAAGAGAGAACTTGGGTCTTTTCCTATAAGGGTGAGCATGATGTTCTGACCCTCTTGGAAATCTAATCACCTCCCAAATATTATTTGGCAAATGCTGTCTCCAATACCATCATGTGGGGGTTAGGGCTACAAAATATGAAGTTGGGGTGGGTGGGTGAGGGGACATAATTCAATTCATAACATGTAGAAATCCTATTTTTTAATTTTTTGAGGAAGCACCATACTGTTTTCCATAGTAGCTGCACCATTTTATACTCCTACCAACAATGCATGAGAGTTCCAATTTCTCCACAACGTTGCCAGCCTGTGTTATTTTTTGTTGGTTTTTGAATAGCTGTCATCCTAATGGATGTGAGGTGGTACCTTGTGGTTCAATTTGCGCTTCTCTAAAGACTAGCAATGTTAGGGCATCTTTTCTTGTGCTTATTGGCCATTTTTCTTTTATTGGCCATGTATATATCTTTTTTGGAGACATGTCTGCTCAAGTCCTTTGCCCATTTTTTAATTGGATTGTTTGGTTTTTGTCACGGTTGTGACAATCATTACTTTGGCAAATCTGAGGCAGTTCTGACAACTAGAACAGAGTCAGCGGTCCCTTGACTGCTGAATGAAATCTTCCCATCCTGAGTCTAGTAGCAGGTAGTAGCCCTGGTCACCTGCATGCCCACTGATCATCCTGGGTCTCCCACAGTTTATGCTTAAATCCCCAAACCTTCCTCCTTGCTTGGGTCTCTGAAACCCTTCTTCCCTGCCTCCAGTTCCTGAGGGTGAGGCTTGACTTCTGGAGGACTCCTATTCCAAATCCAATGAAGGACTTAAGACAATATTATCTTTACATCCCTGACCCTGACCCCTGGCATATTATTCAGAACTCTGATGATCTCAAATGACAGAGACCCAATCTGAACCAGCTTAAACATGCAGGGGAATTTAGCGATTCATGCAACCCTGTCCAAGAATCTAGTTCTAATGAAAGGACAGCTGGAAACATGGACTCAAACATCTTTAAGTCTTCATCTCTGTATTATGCAGGTAATTCTTCTCCTTCTGCAAACTGGCCTCTGCTTCCCAGGTCTCCACAGCAAGACCCATGGCTATTGGGGTTTTACATTTTAGAGCCCAGCTTAGATCAGGGGGCCACCCCTGGGCCAATCAACTTGACCAAAGAGATGGAAAACCCCCATTGGTCAAGTGTGATTTAGGTGTAGGCATGGAGCTCCCATGGTAACTGAATGTAAGGGAGGGGCAGCCACTTAGAAAAAGGTACTCACTGAGTAATATCACAATGTCCTGGGACCACCAATGGCCTGTAAATGGTGCCCCTGGATTTGCACAGAGGTCCTGGGAGAATATCCTATTTCTGGACTCAAATCCAACAGACCAGCGTCACCCTTCCTCACCTGCCTTCCTCAGAAGGCCTCAATGCCAGAGCCCATCACATCCTCAGTCCTGTGGTTTGAAATGCTGACCCCGTCTCCTGACCCTGGTGCCAAGCTCTCAGCATGCTTCAGGGTCAAGCTTAGTTTATGATGGAAGCTAGTTGCGAAGACCACACATTGTTCCTTTTTTTTTAAACCAACTGTATAACATTCGGGCTTTTCACAACACTACACCACTTCTATCTTACTGTGCTGTCTCTCTCCCTAGCAAGCAATCAGTATGTCTTGTCTACTCCCTAAAAAAGAGAAAAAGGGGGGAAAGCACCAGAAATGTCTATGCTCTCATCTCCCAGGGGTTCCTGGACAGAGAGCAATTTGGGACCTGAAGGAAATCCCCATGAAAAGGCCCTGCTCCCAGGCCTCACTAATTCTGGATTGTATTCTCTCCTGTGAGCCGGGCATTGAATTACTGTCCCCCAACCCCCATACCTCCTGTTTTCCATTGTCTCATCTAATAAAGGTTCCAGATCCGAAAATATCTGAGACCCTAACCTTAATCCAATTAAACCCTGCAAAAGCAACTAGACTCAGGAAAGACAAAGGGGTGAAGAGGTTAATAGCGGACAGAACCTCCACTGACAAACTAAATTAGCCTTGCCCACCTCAGGAGAAATGTTAAAAAGCAGATTACTAAGACTGCTGTTGGTGATTAACATTTGCTCAAAATTCTAAGTAGCTGATTTTTTTCCCCCCAAGTTAAATGTTAACCTGAGGAAAGGACAGTAGCTATGGGAGAAGAAGGTGAAGAAGAAAACTGAAAGGCCTGCTGGGTGGATGTCTTCCACCCAAAGTAGGAGGAATCAAGAATGGTGAGGAAATGCTCCCCATTCACCCTCGTTCACATCCCTTCTCAAGTAGGAAAGACAGAGATTTTTCACCATCTTCATTCAACCGAAAAACTATGCTCCAGGATGGCAAGGGAAGCAGGGAGGCAGCTCCCACACCTGACCTTGAAGGGGAGGTTGGGAGCTACCTGGAGGCCTTCCAGGTTTTTGCTTGTTTAAGATCTTGTTTATTTATTTGAGAGAGAAAGAGTGCACACAAGAGAGAGCGCACAAGCAGGGGGAGCAGCAGAGGGTGAGGGAGAAGCAGACTCTCCAGTGAGTGGAAGTCCTATACGGGACTTGACCTCAGGACCCTGAGATCATGACCTGAGCCACCCAGAGCCTCCAGTCTTCCAGTTTTGTATCCCATCTTAGTCTGTTAGAGCAACTATAACAAATGCCACAGACTGGGTGGCATAAACAACAGACCCTTATTCCTCACCGTTATGGAGGCTGGAAAGTCCAGGATCAAAGTGCCAGCCAGTTCAATCCCTAGAGAGGACTCTCTTCTTGGTGAGCAGATCTCTGCCTTTTCCCCGTGTCTTCACGTGGCAGAGAAAGAGCTCCGATCTCTCCATCCCCTTAAAATCTCATCAAGGGAGCTCCACCCCCAAGACCTCATTCAAACCCAATTACCTCCCAAAGGCCCCACCTCCAGATATCATCACACTGGGATTAGAGTTTCAACAAAGGGATGCTGGGGCATAAGCAGGGGTGGAGGGTGGCTCCATCCCCTCTCAACATTTTACAGTTCAATGGTGCATCAGGACCATATTTGGGTGCAAATAAATATCTTGATTTTTCCTTGCTATCCTTTGCCAGAGGCTTCATTTACCACGATGAAGAGTAGAGAGGTTCTGATGGGAGTGTGTATGTGTGACTATTCGTGAATACCATTAGTCGGATGTCAGTGTAGATAGAAACTCAGTCCAACAAACAGGGAGGCCCAAGAGTAATGGGCAGAAGAACAGGGGGCACTACATTAAGGCACTAATCAGACATCTGGAAAGAAGCAAAGAAAAATTGGACGTGGGTCTTAACTTTGAGAAACTTAAAATAAGAGGAAGAGAAGACTTATAGTTAGGGCTAAAAAACATAACTAACATAGACTGCTGTTAAAAAGTCATGTCGTTTCAAGAATATAAAATGGTGTGGCCACCATGGGAAACAGTCTAACAGTTCCTCCAAAAATTACTAATAGAATTGCCATAGGATCTAGCGACCCCACTTCTAGCTATAAATCCAAAAGAACTGAAGGCAAAGACTCACGCATATATTTGCACACTCACGCTCATAGCTGAGTTATCTGCAATAGCCAAAAAGGTGGGAGCAGTTCAAGGGCCCATTATTAGATGAATGCATTAAAAAAATGCTGTCTATCCATACAATGGAACATCACTTAGCCTTAAAAAGGAATAAAATCCTGACACAGGCTACAACACGGATGAACCTTGAGGACATCATGCTACCTGAAATAAGCCAACCATGAAAGGACAAATCCTGTATGAGACCATGTATAGGAGGCACCTAGAGTGGTCAAATTCACAGAGACAGAAAGGAGACCAGTGGTGCCAGAGCCTGGGGTCAGGGAGTTGTCGTTTAATAAGCACAATGTTTCGGTTTTGCAAGACGAAGAGTTCTGTGACCGGATGGTGGTGATGATTGTGCAAAAATATGACTGCACTTAACAGTGTTAAACTGTGTGCTTAAAAATGGCCAAGATGAGGGCGCCTGGGTGGCTCAGTGGGTTAAGGCCTCTGCTTTCAACTCAGGTCATGATCCCACGGTCCTGGGATCGAGCCCCACATCGGGCTCTCTGCTCTGTGGAGAGCCTGCTTCCTCCTCTCTCCCTGCCTGCCTCTCTTGCCTACTTGTAATCTCTGTCTGTCAAATAAATAAGTAAAATCTTAAAAAAAAAAAAAAAAAAAAGCCAAGATGGTAAGTTTTAGAAATGTGTATTTTGCCACAATTTTTAACAATATCATGTTATTTCAGATAAGACTTCCTGGAAGAGGGAGCATTCCGCTATGCCTGGAAGGGCAAGTGAAAAAAAGTAAGTTCAAACGGCTGTTGAAGCCTTGAAAACCAGACCTTGAAATCCAGGATTTTATCCTCTATGCCAGCAGATGGAGCGTTTCCATAGTGTGTTCTATAGAATACTAGTTCCGTCTGATGCTGCGGGTAAAGGGGAGAATGGAGCCCTATTGAATAAATTTGGGGAAATGCTTTGTAGCCTTATGGGCAATTTACAATAACTTATCAGTAATGCCCCTAACATTTTGTTTAATTTACTGTTGCCCAAGTGCATTTGCTCATGCTGCCCTTGGAGTCCCACGACACCTAACGTCCTCCTAAAGTGAGTTCCATACATTGAGAAATACCTTCTTCAGGACAAGGCAGCTGTTGGAGATGTTTGAGCAGAGGTCATGGTCAGAGATGGCTTTAGGGAAGCACCCCAGACACCGGGCAGGTGAACAGAAGGAAGGGAGTTGAGACAAATTGACTAGAATGGTGGATGATACGCTGTTGAGGAAGGGGCACGTGTCAGACGTCTGGAAGTTCATAGGTTAATCCCGCTTTGAAAAAGTGCCCGAAACACCAGAGGCTCTTCAAGCACTGAGAACATACCTTTTTACTGAAGTCAAATGCCAACAATCAGCAAATGCCCCCAAACCCAAATGTTGACTCATCCTACCCAGAAGCAAAACACAGTCTCCTCCAGGTCCAGCCCTCCCTCGTTGGTGGGGATCCCCTCAGCCCCCAGGGGAAGATGAAGTAGCGTGTTGAAGGGGCTTATACCAGCTCGTGAGAGCTATTGAGGAATTTTGCAAGACCCATTGGTGGGGGCCTGCCGCAATGGGAGTGTTTAGACCATGGAAGTCAGCCAGTGCACCGAAAGCAATGCTTTTGTTCTTCGGAGGTTTAGTTTACCACACACCACTGAGCAGATGCCAAGATGGGATTAAACAGGGAAGGCTTTTATTAGGGAAAGCACCTGTGTGAGGAAAAAATGGAAAAGGCTGGGAGAGTGGTGTCAGACAGCAAGGCAAGTCTGACCCCAAGCCAGGGAAAGAGGGAAAAGGAGGTTGGTGGAGGCATCCTGAATTACATAGACATTTTGTTGAAGAAAGGTTTCTGCTAGGCTGTTGCGGAGTCCTTGAGCCAAAATGGGCCGTGGGTGGAAGTGTTCCAGGAAACAGCCCGTCTCAGTAACCCTGTGGCACTTGGTCATTTATACGGAGCAGCCCATGGAAAATGTGGCCTCATCGCAAATGGGGCAATAGTTTGCTGAGCTCAGTAGCCAGGACCCTGAGTCATTTGTGGTCCCTGTTGGCGGTGGTCCATGTGGCATGTTCTCACTGTCACCAGAGTCTACCCCTTTCAGCACACAGGAAGAGTCAAGAAGCAGCTCCTCCAAGCTTCCCACGGGCCTTGCTTCCTAAGGGATGAGCCGCAGCCCCCATCACTGCTGTTGACCTTGAGGCTGCAATTGGCACCCTCATCTCTCTCTACTCTTCATTTTAAATCCCCTTCTCCCTTTAACTCGGCAAGTGCTGGGGCTTACCTGAGGGTCTGAGCACCAATCCTGAAGAGTCTAAATCCTGATCGTCACACCCTTCTCACTTTGGAGTGGCTGCACATGTCCATTCACAGTTGCAGTGGAACAAGGGAGTTACAAGAGGCACCCCAGTGGGTCTCCCGGGTTCATCCTTGCCCCCATTGTGTGAAAGCACTCCTACCTCCTCCTGCTATGAAGGTCAATGATTCTTGTCCATATGGGGACTCCTCTTTTCATCTGTGGATCTCTGTGCACAAGGACTCCAAAGTATCCTGGTGATAACCTTAACTTATAGTTCAATGTGATCCTTGCTGTGTGTCCTGGCAAGGGTGTGCCCTCTTTGGGGACCAGGACCTCCGACCCTGCAGAGCACAGAGATTCAGAAACAGGAGACACAAAATCTGCCCAGGGGGTCACTGAGAATGGTGAGGCCAGCAGTATCAGAGTGCTACGATGTGTGATACCCTTAGAGAGTCCCATGATCACAGGCCCACTTCTGAACCTCCTTAGCTTGGGTGTGTCCCTTAGTTGGATGCTATGCTGTTTGGGAATCCATGTCTGTGGATCGGGTGTTATATAAGCCCCCAGAGAGAGGGGCTGGTGGAGGCACTGTAAACAAGAAAGGCAAATCCATGCTCAGAATAAGTACCTACCCACATAAGGATGAGCCAGTGGCCCTTTCAGGCTGGTGTCCTTGATAGTGCTCTATCCAGGACTCTATCCAGGGCAGCTCTGTGGAAGACAGTCAAAGGCAGCAGTAGCTAGACTGGCCTTGGAAAGTGGGAGTCCATGCTGCTGGACCCATACATTGCCTCCATCTCTGCCACCTCAGCCATTCTATTGTGCCAGTTCTGGGGTGGACAATGGCAGCTGACATCATCAGCCAAGTCATTTTGTCTAATTGATTGTTCAGAGCCTCTCCCATGGCAGATGCTTGTGGGTGGACATTAAAGCATGCTGCAGAATTCTTCACATGTTGTGCCCACTCTTTGTACTGCACATGTCTCTACCTCTGACCTCCTCAGCCACTGCCCAGGATCAGCATATATTCTCATCCTTCCAGGCAAAGTGGTTGGCCCAGTGCACTTCTCATAGCTCTATCCACTGGGAAGACTTTCTCTCTACACTGAGTTTTCAGGTCACCCCTGAATGTGACTGTTATCCACTTTTAGTTTGTTCCTGCATATCAAACCAACCTATTTGTAAACCAGAACTGGGATTTCCCCCCTTTTTTAGCTGGTCATGCAAGATCCTGTATACAGCCCTAGGTACAACCATGGAGGAGAGCCCCTGGGACGAGTGAGATTGGTGGTGGCATGAGGGTCTGAACTACCTGCTCTCCCAGCTTACTCACACCTTCTAGTCCAGCTCAGACTCAGTCCAAGTTGTGCCATTTCTATTTCACAATGGAATGCAGCAATTTAATTTATGACTTCGTAGATTTGACAAGACTCAGTCCATAATAAGCAGTTCTGAATGCAGGTCACTGGGTACCCCAAGGTCAAGTGTTCCGTTTCCACTAGGGCTCAATAATATGCTGAAAGCTGATTCTCAAAGGACATATCAATCTCTGAGTATGATGATGTGACCCTGCTCCCAAATCCCAGGACCTGCATTGTGATTCTCCCACGGGTGCTTGCCATAAGCTCTATAGTGTGTCTTTTTCCTTTATTGACACTTCTAGCCCCCCAGGATCTACTAGATTGTGTGACCCAGGTGCCATGGAAGTTACACCACAACTGAACTCTCTGAATCACTCTTTCCTGCTCTGGGTCATCCTCAAAGCTGGATTCTTCAATGTCACAGTATAGGAGCCAGAACAATATATTTTTTAGAAGATTTTATTTATTTATTTGAGAGAGAGAGAAGAGAAAGAGCATGAGAGGGGAGAAGGTCGGAGGGAGAAGCAGACTCCCCATGGAGCCGGGAGCCTGGCTCTAACGCTCTTCAAAATGTCTGGTTATTCCCCTATCCCCAGTGTACAATTACGCAAATAAATTAGAACCCCTGGGGAAGGACTTGGGGGATCATTACAATGTATACTGCCATGATATTGTAGGTTCCCTCCTTCTAGAGACCATCTCTTCAGTCAATGGGTTTCTGATCTTAAAGTTTGTTCAAGTCTGGGAACTGAACAAAGGATCTTGACTTTTTATTGGAATGGCTATCCTTAGGTTACTAACCTCCATTTTTGCCTTACTTTTTATTATGGATATTAAATAGCATCCTTTTTGACACCTGTCTATTCTTCCTATAGAGAACCAGTTTCACAGTTCCCTGAGGGTCAAGCCCACTTGACTCTCTCTCCAACCTCAGTGGTTTTTATAGCAGTTGTGGCCTCCTGGCATCCAGGAGTTACCTGTTATCACCTGGCCTTTATTACTCGGAACCCTTCATTCCAGTGGCTCTGTGACCACTTCTTCTATTCCTCTTGGTCTGCAGATGAGATCCACCACTGAACTCCCTCATTCCTTCTTAATACCTTTGGTAAAAGGATGTATCCTCTGGGCCTTCCCATAACATAATCCTCTGCTGGGTCTTCTTCTGGCCTTATATTATATATCCATTCTAGTATACCCACTTCCTCTTTCTGCCTTCTACTAGCATCTTTCAGAGTAACTCGGGCATTCTCCACTTTGCTCCATTGTTTTTTCCAGGCTTCTAAGAGCCATCCCAACAAGCAGTAGAGTTTTTTCCAACCCAGTGGGGTCATCAATAAGAGTGTTAAATTTCATGCTCTTTTAAAGTGCCCCCAAGTCAATACATTCTTGCCTATCCAACCTCAAATTCCAGCCCCTTTGATCATGTACCCCTAAAATCCAATCCCAGACATAGCCCCCTGGCTCCTGCCAGGACATGTCATCTAATTTGTATAATTCTTTAGATGCAGAGTCTCTGTTCTCCTTCTGTAGCTGAGCACACCCCCAGCCAGATTTAAATCTATGCTGAGAATTAACTTGTTCTCAGCCTGGCAGTCAGGAGAAGAGATGAGATCAACTCCTTAGGGGGAACACCTGATACCCTGTAGGGGAGCGATTTCTGCAGAATCTTCCAGTACAACAGAAGTTCTGGACCTTACTAGGGAAGGGTTCGCTACATCTGCAAGCCCATAAGGCCCCATTGTGGTTGGAGAGTTAACATCCTCAACATCCATCCAGATGCCCCTGTCCCATGTTTTAGGGTACCCAGATCATCTTAGTCTGCTCAGGCTGCCATAACAAAATTCCACAGACTACACAGATTAAACACTTGAAAGTCACTATCTCACAGTTCTAGAGGCTGGAAAACTAAGATCAAGGTGCTGGCCAATTTGATTTCTGGCAAGAGCTCTCTTCCTGGCTTGCAGACTGGCTGCCTTCTTGCTATGCCCTCACATGGCAGAGAGACCTCTGTTCCTCTTCTTGGAAGGCCACAGTCCTATCAGATTAGGGTCTCACCCTTATTATCTCATTTAACTTAATTCCCTTCTAAAAGCTTTGTCTCCATGGGGTGTCTGGGTGGCTCAGTGGGTTAAAGCCTCTGCCTTTGGCTCAGGTCATGATCCCAGGGTCCTGGGATCGAGCCCCACTTCAGGTTCTCTGCCCAGCAGGGAGCCTGCTTCCTTTCCTCTCTCTCTGCCTGCCTCTCTGACTACTTGTGATCTCTGTCTGTCAAGTAAATAAATAAAATCTTTAAAAAAATAAAAAATAAAAAAATAAAAGCGTTGTCTCCAAATACAGTCACATTGGGGATTATAGCTTCAACATATGAGTTTGAGGGGAACACAATGCAGCTCATGGCACAGATTTTCCCAAGACCCTGTCCTTTGCATAACAGACCTATCTTTGCTGAGCATTCAAACGTATTTTGAGCTCTGCGATTTGCAGTGAGGTCTTCAACCTGTTGCTCAAGTGTGTCTGCCTTTCTACTCTGAGTGGAAAAAGCCTCTTTGTCAACTACCACCACAGCATTCTGGCTCTTGCATTTAGGCATCATCTGCTTGTTAATAGCCTTCAGTCTCTCATTATCCTTTTTGAAGGGCGTCATTACAACTTTGCAGTAATCAGTCAGCTCCATTGTCTTTGTAGGCACTGTCTCTCCATTTTCTTCAAATTCCTGCATCATCACACCTGCCACAGCATTCCCTGCCTCAACATCCCCTTCCACCATGACATTTTCCCAAGTTACCACCAGTGAAATCTTTAGCAAATGAGCCACTCCATTGTGGTGACTATCCGAGACCCACCTCCTAATCAAGATGGCTTCCTCTTCCTATTTTGGGTGGTGGCTGATCCAGTCCCACATCTCCATCTTGCCCCTTGTTTTCTCACACCACTCTCAATACTACTTATGTTAGTCCAGGTCCTCAGAGAAGCAAATGCCAGGAAAGGAATCCACCTACAAAGGGAAATACCTGTGGGAGAGCAAATGGGAAGAAGTTCCAAGGGCTGGAGAGCCATGTCAGATCATGAAGCAGGTCTGACCCCACGTGAAGGAAAAAGGGAGGAAGGGAGGCTAGATGGAAGCATTCTTGATTGCCATGAAGTCTAAGAAAGTTTCAGCAAGGCCACCAAGAAGTATTGGAGCCAAGGTCAACTGTCAGTACCCTTGCACATTTAGTCATTGACTGGGAGCACTTGATGGAAGCCTGGACCCAGCACAAATACTGCCACAGATTTCAGAGCTAAGAGCCAGGACTCTTGGTCATTTATGGTCCCCAGAGTTAGAGGTCTGCCAGGTGCAGTCACTACTTCACAGTGCTCCAGGCCTTCTCTGACTCCAACTCTGCAGGAAGAGAAAAAAATTGTTGTATTCAACAGAAGAATAAACACATAGTTTTTTCAATGCTTGAGTGTCTATCTAAATACCCACTTGTGCCAATTAATCACAGAGACGATCTTCCTATCACTGCATCATCTCCACCATATCGGTAGGTGTTTGTTTTTTCTCCCCCAGATCAAAAACAGCACTACCGTTGATGGCAGTCAGTGAAGGCAAGAGTGCTAAAGGCCATCTTCACATTTTGCCCTATATAATCTCTTTGATAATTGCCTTCTGAGAAGCTCACCACCCAGAAGCAATCACGATGATTTGCCATTGCCATGGTATCATTTGTATAATGTTCACAATGCCATGCTAATCTCTGTACCTGAAAGATAAATGGTCAGTCAAGGCACATCCCCATGCTACCTCTGAAAGGAAAGGAATGGGCAGCTGGGTCCTGCTTCTTTACCCAGAAGGGAGAAACTCAAGTCCGTAGTAGCAGAGTGGTCACCATGCAGGGAAGAGCTGGGGCAGGACTGAGTGTGTCCAGTTGCCAAAACCATCCCACAGGTGCAGTTACAAGTCAGTCCTGTGCCAATGATTTTGTTGTTGTTGTTGTTTTACATCTCTATTCAGTTTTTTTTATATCCCATTCTAGATCATTCTGACACTAGTTAAATCCATTTCCATCCATGAAAGACAAGTCCGTAAGCTCCTTCTGGCCTCAACTCATATAAAATTAGAGTATAAAAGATCCTCTATACTGTCAACTCAGCATCTATTGAGCTCCTGCTGCATACCAAGTAGCAGGAATGTTAAGTCCTGGAACACAGAGATGAGACGCAGGCCGTACTTTTTGAAAGCTCCCAATCAGATCTTCCAACAGCCTCATGCTCTTCACTGCATTTGGCGTGCCAGGGTCTAAATTATTCACAGAGGATAAAATGGTCTATTTTGGGGTAACTCCTATCACACTTCATGGTGACTGCTTCCATTTTTAAAATAGCCTCAAGTGTGACTATTAATCAGGATATCATTAAAAATAATATCTGTCAGGATGACATTCATTTCTGTTCCATAAATAATGTCACCAGCATTGAATTCCTGAACAGTGGAACATTTACAGAGTTACAGAAGAACTCCAGGTAATGAGCTTCTGGAGGACAGGGCTGTGTCTTTTGCCTTTCTGACACAGAGCACCTGGGACAGTGCCTGACACAAAATAGGAGCTCAGCAAAGGTTCGCTGAATTAATTTTAAAATTCTTACCTCTTACATTGTGACCCTGTTGTGAAAGTTTGTTGTTCTTTGTGATATCAAGCTCCAAGATTCAAAAAGCTCCCAAAACATATTAATGTGTCTTAGAGAACCATGATTGCTTTCTAAAAGTGTACTTACCTCACATCCCTTAGGTGAATATATTTCATGAGTTCATTACTCAATATGTGAAAAGACACATAGTCCCGTTGCTTTTAAAACCACCTCTATTAAAGATCAAGAGCTGACCCTTTTTGAATTGGATTAAAAAATCAATGTCAATGTTGTTGTGTCCACTTCTAATTTTCTCTAGTGTGAACATTCTAGGCTTATTTAAGTTTTTAAATTAGATTCTGAACTAATTGTAGATTCACATGCAGCAATCCCATGTACCCTTCATCTAGTCTCCTACCAATGAAAGTATTTTGCATAACTCTAGTACAATATGGCAACTAGGAAATTGGCATTGCTACAACCCAATGACCTTATTTAGACTCTAGTTTTACACACACATGCACGCACGTGTGTGTTTAGTTCTATGTGTAGAATCGGTGTATTCACTACCACAAACAAGCTTCAGTATACTTCCATTGCCACAAAGATCCCTTCTGCTACCATTCCAGAGCCACCTCCCTCCTCCCTTTGCTCCCTAACCTCTGGCAACTACTAATCTGTTCTCTAGCTCTATAATTTTATTTATAGGATGTTACATAAAGGCAACCACACAGGATGTAACCTTTTGAGATCTGAGATCCATGCAAGTAGCTGCATGTATCAGTAGCTTTTTTATGGCCAAGTACTATTCCATAGTCTGGACATAACACAGTTCAACCGTTCACTTGCTGAAGGACATCTGGACTGTTTCCAGTTTGGAAATCTATTTGATTTTACAACACTTTTTTTTAAAATAAGGTCTTCAGCCATCAGTTTTATCATATTCAAAAGCATAAATACTTTGTTTCTTTTCTTATCTCCATCTTTGCCTGCTCCTTTCTCTTTTTAAACATGCTTCTCGGCAATTATCATATGGTTTCACTCATATGTGGAATATAAGAAACAGCATAGAGGATCATAGGGGAAAGGAAGGAAAACTGAATGGGAGGTCATCAGAGAGGGAGACAAACCATGAGAGACTCTTAATTATAGGAAATGAACTAAGGGTTGTTGGAGGGGAGGTTGGTGGGATAACAGGATGGGGTAACAGGATCAGGATGAGGGGCATTAAGGAGGGCATGTGGTATGATGAGCACTGGGTGTTATATGCAACTGAAAAATTAATGAACTCTACATCTGAAACTAATGATGTACTATATGTTGGCTAATTGAATTTAAATAAAATTTTTTAAAAAAGAAATATAATAAAGCATGCTTCTCAAGTCCTAGCATATTTTTCTGAGCTTTATTGATCAAAATTCCACATAGAAATCACACTCGAGGGGCACGTGGGTGGTTCAGTGGGTTAAGCCTCTGCCTTCAGCTCAGGTCATGATCTCAGGGTCCTGGTATGGAGCCCCGCTCCCTGCTGAGCAGGGAGCCTGCTTCCCCCCTCTCTCTCTCTGCCTGCCTCTCTGCCTACTTGTGATCTCTCTCTGTCAAATAAATTAATAAAATATTTTAAAAAAAGAAATTGCACTCAAGAACACAGACTTTAAGATGATAATATTTTCCCATGTTTTTAATACCTTCCTTGACTGGGCCCAACACTTGGCTAACTTTTTTGGCTACTTGAAGCTGATAAGCTCAGAGAACAGTCTAATATTGTCCAGAGACATGTTTATCCCAAGAAGCTATAAATATAGTTTAGATTATTATTTTTCTGAACACCCCATCTTTTATTTAGCCATGCTGAAACTCGTTTGCTATTTTTTTGTAGCTCAGAGAGTCTGGCCAGAGTTTCTTCCATTTTACGACCCTCAGTTTGCGTTTTCACTACCTGGTAAGCCTTATGCAGTCTGCATCTTGGAGACTGCACCAACAAGCCCCACCCTTCTCTTGTGTACTGGTCCAGGGCTTCAAGCCAGCTTTTCTCAATTTCCTGTGACTGTGTCTCTTGCTAATGAGAGTCTTATTTATGACTACTTTCTGTTCATCAGAAGGAAGGGATTCATTTGACTTTCCAGAGGCCTGAGTTAGCTTTCTGAATTCTAGGAAACCAGTCACATTCCCAT
>PISX010004468.1:0-120905 GCA_004024625.1 Mellivora capensis | reverse complement strand
GAAGAAAAAATATATACACATATTTATGTAGAAGCAAAACAAACAAACAAACAAACAAAAAAAGAACCTCGTCAAAAAGAACCCCAAGTATAAGATTTATATACTACCAGATTTATATACTACCAAGATTTATATACTACCACTTATATACAAACACAAATACACAGAAACACTGGCATAAGAAAAAGATGGGAGAGTGATTATAAATTCTCAGTGTGGGCGAGGAAGGTTATTTCGACTCTTCCTGGATGTATCTTGATATCTTTGTTAAAGGACTCAACTTTCCTAAGATAATGGGGGATTAAAAATTGGTTTACCTATAGGGGCAGCGTTGATTGGGGAAAGGGGATTACCTTGAAGTTTAACTCTATGTGAATATTAAAAAATAAAAATAAAGAAAAGAATGAACTAAACTAAAGTAAAATTTTAAAAAAAATTTAAAAATAGAAAAGCAAAAGAAAAACACAGGTATATTTATCAAAAAGTTCAGGTTCAAAGGTTATTATGGAATTTGATGTACTGGACATCTCACTGTGATGGTAAATAGGCTAAAAAAAATCTATATAAAAAATTAAAAAATTTTAAAAAAATTTAAAAATGAACCAGAATAGTGGGAACGAATTAAAAATAAAAGTTGTAACTATGAAGTATCGGTGGTTGTTCTCTTGTCATTTTTTCCCCCCCTGGTTGGCTTTCTGGGGGAGGGGCCTGCCGTGTGGGTTTTTAGGCAGTGTTTCCCGAGTTAAGTCCTCCCGCCCCCCTCAAGGGGGTGGGCTCTGAGGAAACCGGTTTTTCAGGCTTTTGTTCTCTAGAGGTTTTTATGTTTGTTCGTTTGTTTTCTCTCCCCTTGGCAGCTCCGGATGGTTCTTGGAGGTTTAGAGGAAAGCAAACTGCACCCAGACCTCCCTCCCAGAGAGAAGCCCCAGTCCGTTCCCCTCTGGGTGCTGCAGAGCAGGTTCCCAGCTGCGATCTCTGGGGACACCTGTGTGTCCTGCTTGTACTCAAAACCACAACAGCGGCGGCTGTCTGGGCAGCTCCAGACCGCCAGAGAGGTTCCCAGCAGCGATCGCACACTGAGATTTTCCCGCTGGTCCGGGCAGGGAGCGCTCAGACTTTCCGGGTCCGAGAGCTCCTGGCTGGCGCCTGTGTGCACCTCTCTCAGGGGAGGGTGTGGGACGCGACTCAGGTTCTGATAGTGCGGCACGGCGCACGCGTGGGGACTGCAAAAAGGCTGTTTCTGCGGGCTGGCGGGGCTCCCACACCCTTAGGCGCTCTCGCTTGTGGCTCAGGGACCAAGACCTGGTTTCTCCGCTGCACTCTCTCTGGCTCAGCGCCAGGGGTGTCTCTCCTCCGTCCGGGGACTTAAGCCCCTGTCCCTGACTGTCCCAATTCCTACAATTTCACCCCCTGATCCTTTGCTCTTTTTGAGTGCCTTCAACCAGACTCCAAGTTAATGCTGGTCCCCAGATGCAGGAGGCTCTCATATTGGGGTATTACTTTCCAATGGGTCGCCTCTGGTGGCTCCCTCCCCCTTTTGTTTCTCTTCCGATCCCAGTCCGACATTCCCACTCTGCTTTACCTGCCCACTGGCGTCTTCTGCCCCCATAGAGATCCAGACGTGTATGATTCTGATCTCAGGCTGATTTCATGGGTGATCGGAGTTCCTTGGTAGGTAATCAGCTCACTTTAGGGGACAGGTTGAAACGGCACCTCCTCCTAGTTCCCCGCCATCTTGTCCCCCTCATAAATATGTCTTATTCCTACTTTAGCTTTAGTAAAAAGAAAAAAGATTACTCCCTTATTCAAAAATGTATTTCCATTCCTTTGCTCCATAAGCAATGTTCTAGTGTGGAAATAAAAGGTTCCACAGATTACCCAATTACTGTCTTATTTTCCTGTCCAGATCTGATAGTTTTAGGTTAAATGGGAAAAATAAGTCATGAACTGGCAGGTATAGAAGGAGACCCAATATCGTTGATTGCTTTGTCTGAAACACATGGTTTATCTCACTTATCTGTGGTTGACCTGAGCCTTTAAACCAGGTCTGTCTGGTTTATATGTACTCACTTGGTCCTCAGCCCTTTCAGCACCACACACTGTCAGGAACTCTTTCAACAGCGCGACAACTGTGCAGTTTGCTGGTTGACATTGGGAAAGGGAGGAGAGGGTGACCAAAGGAGCTGGGATGGAAGTTTCAAAACCACAGATTGCTTTTTCGCAAATTTGACAACTCTTAGAGAGAAGGTTGTGATTCTATCCTGTGGACCACACCGTTCTGCTCCTCTCTTCCAGGACTGTCATGTCTGGTTTATCCAGCCCAGAGCCTGTCGAATGCTCGGTGCTGCATAAGTGTTTGTTCAACTGCATTGAATACCAACCAACCTAGCCCTGGAAAGACTTCAGGGAATCTGAGTTGGAACAAAGTTCAGACATAATGGAGCCCCAAATCCTGCTGGATGTGGGAATTCCCTCCATTGTAAATCAGAGGGCCTTCGTTTGGAGCATAGGATCTGGAGACAGACTTCCTGGACCTGAATCCTTCCTCCATTATGTCAAATTCTATAAACATGGGCAGATTATTTAACTTCCAAGTGCCTCAGTGCTCTACAGAGATATCGTAAGATTTTAACAAGGTAATATGTGTAGATTGCTGAGAACGATGCCTGGTACATAGGAAGCACCCAATAAATGCTGACCATTGCTTTCAATGATTTTTTAATGACAGGAATACACTGAGGCAAACCTACCTCCTCATAATTTCCACTCATTGATCTCAGACCTGTTTTTCTGTGAAAACTTTAAGGGAACGAAAGGCAGCAACTACGTGCTTCCAGAGACTTCTCTAAAGTTGCACATCCACACTTCTCTCCAATCATGTTTTCTGATTCTATGGGGTTTTAGGTCTTTTTCCATTCTCTCAAAGGTTTCTAGTTGCCCGGGGCTAATGCCCCAATTGAACACAATCCTCTTTCAGTTTGTTCAGGAGGAGGGCAGTGTGGGCTTATTCGTTCTCCAATCTGGGCAGGTGCCTGGGTCTCTGAAGAGATGTCATCTCCTGTTACACCACACACCCATTCACCCTGAGTCTCAGCTCCTCTTACTGAGGCTGGGCCGTTAGGTCCTGGGTGGTGTAACTCCTCCTTCCCCCACCACAGCTCCCATGACACTCCAGGATGGGACCGACCTGGGTTCAGGCTGTCTTGGGTTTCTTCCGGTGCCACAAAAGCTAACTTTAATATCTGGAGCTGGGTAAGGGCTGTGCACCAGCAGAGCAATCCAGGAAATCCCTCAGACTCTCCACGGCAGTTTTCTATGCAGCGAACCAGGGAGACCTGACCCGTGCTCCTAGCAAGAGGGCTTGGGTAAAATGATCGATGCCCATTCTGAACCACTAGCCCCTGTGTCTAGACCCTCAGCACTCACAGCTTCTATCCTGAGCTGCCTATTCCTTCCACCCTGTCTCCCTGTTGCTGATTCTTATTTGTCTCTTCAACCTCAGATTTCCCTAAATCCTGAGACACCTATACTCAATCATTTGCTTCTTTCCATATATTTTAGGCTCCACCACTTGATTCCCCTTCAGGCATTCAGTACCTTCAGTGATATTAACATTTACTGCGCATTTGCTATGTATCAGGCTACGGGCTTTCCACGCAATATGCCATTTAAACCTCACAGTGACCCTACGTGGTAGCTAATGTTATTTCACAAGTGGAGAAAATGGGGCTTGAAAGGTTTATTTAATACCTTGCCCCCAATCAATCAGCAGGTAGTGGTGGAACAGAGGTCGGTACAGAGTACCTCCGACTCCAACGTGTAGTGCCTTTGCCAACAAGAACCATCTAGTAATTAATAATCCCTTCCCACTGGGTATCTCAGGACTCAATCAGGGAAGGAGAACCACTATGAAGTATGGAGTAAGGGATTTATTATGAACAATTCGATCTCACATAATTATAGGAGGAGAAGAGAAAGTGAAGGTCCAGGTGGGGAGCTGAAGGATCCGAGAGCATCAGTAACACAGCCAAGCCTGCCCCACTGCTGAAGTGCAACCACGAAGGGAAGCTCACGGGAGGTCTGTGGACACTGTGCCTCTACCGCTAAGCATCTGGTGACAGGCTTGGGCTTTGGGGCCGCTGTTGCTCAGCAGGGTCAAGAGTTGGAGGAAGAACAGAATATGGAACTGGTGACAGCAAGAACAAACTGGAATCTGCCAGCACCTCTCCCTCTGTCATCACAGTGAATCACGGTGACTCAGAGATCATCGGGCTGCTCCTCTTCAGCCTGCTAAATCTCATGCAAAAAAATTTTTTTGGACAACAGTAGCCTAGAACTATACAGGGAAGGGGGTCTGGTAAATACAGTTTGAGGTTAACCAAGTTGACTCGTGCAAATCACCCCATGTGTCAAACCCTGCAAACTTCTCCCCATGAACCAGCCTCTAAACCAGCAGATGTGTGATCCACGGGGGAGCCCAGACATGACCCAGTATTCTGTGAGTACCAATAATGCTTATGCAATCCAATCTTCCATCATCTCAGTGTAATTCGGACATGAGTATTTGACCAGAGTTCACATTTTGCTCTCTTTTTCTTATGTCAGAAGATTAAAAGAGGGCTTACCATTTCATTTTTGGCCATTGATGTAACATGAAAAGATGAACAAGTAAACTAAAAAAAAAAAAAAATGCTCATTATAGGCAGGCAAGGTGATGAAGTTTTCAAGCATTTGAGCATAGATGACAACTGGCACAGGGTAGGGGTTCCATTTAAGAAACAAACAAGAGGGGTGCCTGGGTGGCTCAGTGGGTTAAAGCCTCTGCCTTCGGCTCAGGTCATGATCCCAGGGTCCTGGGATCGAGCCCCGCATCGGGCTCTCTGCTCTGCAGGGAGCCTGCTCTTCTCTCTCTCGGCCTGCCTCTCTGCCTACTTGTGATCTCTGTCAAATAAATAAATATTCTCTCTCCCTCTGCCAAGAAACAAACAAGAAAGTAAAGTTCGAAAATAACAAAAGAAAATAAAGTTTTAAAAAATCCCTCAGACGCTGTATGCCAAAAATTCCAGGAAAGACAGAACAGCCTGAAAGCATTACCTCATTGTTCACCAAGGCTTATCCCGCTAGGAAGGGCTGTACCTTCTTGCATGGCGAATTCCTGATTACCATTTACTGATAGCAGTCACCACCCCAGTAAATTCGTATTAGCTGCTCACCATCAAAGTCCGTTTGTATAGACCAATGAGAGTGCCGCTGGACAAGATCCTTTTTCGCTGATCTACAGACAGACAGACAGAATGACCTGGAACCCTGAAGTTATTGGGTCTTCTGTCTGCCTCACTGCACCCACGACCTCGCACTGAATCCGTGCCTCTGCGCAACATCTAAAACCTCTGTCTGGTTTTATTGTCATCAGGCTCACAAATTCTCTGTAGGAAGAATGCTCCTTTTTCTCCAACATGCAAATTCCCACAGATATTTAGAGGAGAAAAACAGCTTTCCATGAGCTCACGTGCATAGAGAAGAAGAGAGGCGGGTGCCCGGGGATAAGCAGGTCAGCCCTCCACCCTGGTGCGCCATTCATTTGCTCATTAGACAATCATTTATCGAGCACCTACTCTGTGTACCAAGCACTGTGCTAGGTGATGTGGATGCCACGGAGAATAAGACTCATATCTTTCCTTGACAATGACATTTTTACATATGCAGCCATATTTTCCATGGATATTTGTGCCTGTTAAACCTTTGTCTGAGGTTGTGAGTGGGGAAAACAGAGTGATGTTCATTCTTCTCTCTTTGCTTATTTCACATGCCCTCATGCCCACCCCCCTACAGGCCATATTTGCTGTCAGCAGATTAGTCTGTCAGAAGGTTGCAAAACAGTGGTGGCTTGTGCGTCATTGTCTGTTTCCCTACATTTCTTCGTCGTTGACTTTCCGAAAGACAAGAGTGGGGGCCCATCTCTCCAGTGGGAAAAATTGCATAAACTTCAGTCCTAACACTAGCTGATAGCTCTCTCACATCTTTCACAGGCTCAAGTCGTAAGTATCCTTTGCAAACACCATCCACTTATTAAAAATAGATAAGTTGAGGCGCCTGGGTGGCTCAGTGGATTAAGCCTCTGCCTTCGGCTCAGGTCATGATCTCAGAGTCCTGGGATCGAGCCCTGAATCGGGGTCTCTGCTCAGCGGGAGCCTGCTTCCCCCTCTCTCTCTGCCTGCTTCTCTGTCTACTTGTGATCTCTGTCTGTCAAAGAAATAAATAAAATCTTTAAATAAATAAATAAGTAACTTTAAAAATCCAAAAACAATAGAGATGGTGATATAGTTTCGAGGTGGGACAGCTCTCCAAGCCTCTCAGAACCAGCACTGGCACTCAATCTGAGTGATCCCCACCTTGTTCTGTTTTCACTCTCACATTCCCAAACTCCAGGGACTTCGCAGCCCAAGTTGCTACATTTGGGTATTCCCTCAGGTTCTAGCAGACAGTCCAGATGAATGTCCAATTAAATATGTTTTCCAGCCTCAGCTGGACCCTTAGTGCAACCGGGCCATCCGACACTGCTTACAGACTAAGTGCCTTCCCTTAGTCCTGAGGTGGTTATTTTGGACCTTCTCCACTCTTCTCTAAGGGCTGAACCTTCTGTTTCCCCTTTACTTTCTACTCAATTGAAGATATGGAAAGCAATCTGATGAAAGCTCTTCAGCTTTCTGTCTGTCTCTGTGTGTTCCCTTTTCCTCCCTTTCTTATTCTAAGGGAAGAAGCTTCCACACCTCCTGTCCAAGCCTGAAGCTGTGTCCCCCATTCTTCCCCTTCCACTCTGATCAGAGACCATGCGTTGTTCAGCATCCTCCCTGCTCACTTTCCGCTAGTTTTTAGCCATACTCTAACTTCTCCCATGTATTAAAATAAGTCTCTGTCTGTTCTGCCTGATCCCCTAGCTCTGCCTTCTCTTTCTCTTGCACTTCTTGAAAACGTGTCTTTGCTGTGTACACATTTTCAGTTCCTCCTAATTCAGCCTGGTCTACAACAATCTGGCTTCTTCTTCTATCACTCCACTGAAAGTGTTTGGAGAAGTTCTGTGTTGATCACACAAGGTTGTAACTAATCCCCCCTTCTCCTGACAGCCCACTGCCCCCTTCAAACCTGATCTCTGGGGCTAGATTTTCTATACCCTTTAGATGAATCTAGAATTGGTTCATGGTTTTTCTGACCACTTCTAAATAATAAACTTTCTGGGCACCCTGAGTTTCACAAATAACTTCATTTCCAATATTAAAATGCCCAGTCCAACTTTTACTTAAGGTTTAATCTTCTCCCCTCTCTGAGCTCAGAGAACATCCAGGTGTGAAGTTCGTTTGGGTAAGGGGGCAGTGGTTGGCTGTTCTTCTTACTCTGCTGACAATTTCTTAGTCCCCCTTCCCCACTCCCAGACTTAAAAACTGTAGGTTCTGCTCCCTGGCAGACTGAAGTGGACAAAGCAGAGGGAAGGGTCAGGAGAGATCTTACTCGGCTAACAGTGATGGATTGCCTTTGTTTTTCTCTGGATGCAGCAGGTATCTCAATGCGGCGCTCTCTCTTGGGGCACCCTGTGGATTCTTTGAAGTCTTCATTGCAGGGTCCTCTCTCTTGTATCTCTTTTGAATGGACAAGTGTGTCCTCTGGCTGGTCATCAGAATTCCCCACCCTTCCTCCTCTCCCCTCTGCGACTACGCTGGGTGGGGTTTAAGAAACACAGCAGCCTTCCTCCTATGGCCCACATGTGGTTCAGGGAAGCATTAGTTCTTTGCCCTGACAAATCCTAGGAGCACAAACTGTCAAACACAGCAGCTTCTCCTGTCCCTGCTCACAACACAAGATGCTCTTAGCATTCATGTCCCACTTCAGATGTCTCAGGCATGTAACCGAGTTCTCTGTACCCCACAAGCTGCAGGGGACGCGTCCCAAGCTCTCAGGTGGTTTTACTGAAGCTCCTTTCACTTGATTTGAGTAAAGGGAAAACACTTCTTTTTCCTCCCTCACTCCACTATGCTTGTAGCATACAGATGACTCTTCAACTCCCCCCCCCCACTATGCCTGCCTCTTTAAGTCTCTTGTATGGGATTGATGAGCTAATTGTCTTAAAAAAAAATAACATTTCCAGATACCTCTTTGCAAGCACAACATAGGTATTGAGCACTTCACTGTGAAAAGTAAGTGTCCCATCTTAATACTCCCTGGCAAAGGTATCTCAGCCTTTATCTTATTCCACCTAGAACCGGTCCTTACTTCCTGAAGTGTTTTGTTTCCTTTAGCTTGAAAGACAGAATGGTGTCCTGTCTTTCCATTTTTCTGGCTGCTCATTGGATCTCCTTTTTTTTTTTTTTTTTTTTTTTTGCCTTCCTTAGGTGCTCAGGGGCCAACACTGGCCCCTGCTCTGTTGCCCCGGCCTCTTGAAGGCTCCTACACTACCCCTTTCCCTGATCCTCCCCAGTCCAGGGTATCACAAGTTGATCTGAGTTCCCAAACACCCACTGTTCTTCATCCCTACTGCCTCTCTTCCAGGCCAGCATCATTTTCCTATGGATATGGCCTCACTTCCCACTGCTCTCTCTTCTCCTGGCTTACCCCCTTCTAAGTGATCTCCATGTTATTGGCATAAAAATGTCTTTACCATGCAAAGGTGATGGCTTAGCGCCCTTCCATGGCTTCCCATGCCCTCTGGATAAAGCTCGGTGCAGTACTGTGGCTCACCTGGCCTTGAATGGCTTCACCTCCATCTCTCTCTCATCACTTCCTGTCATGGTGCCCTGGGCTCCATGTTTCCCTCAGACCTTGCCCCTCATCAGGTTCTAGACTCTAGGCCTCCACACCAGTTTGCTACCTCTTTAATCTTTGAAAATGCTCACCTCCCTCCCCAACCTGAGAGCCTACACTCTCATTTTCCTTTTCACTCCCTCCAAGTTCTTCATGTGGGTCAGTCCTTCTGGCATATGTTCCTACCATGACTGGACTCTTCCCACAGAGAGCTGGTCACTTTTTACTGTAACTTTGTGCTGAATTGACTTCTCTGCTGGATGGTGCGCTTTGGGCAGGGAGAGACTGTTCCCCCACAACTAAATACAGAGCTCTACCCATGGTAGGTAATCCTTACTTTATCCACTCAGTGTAGGAACTAATAATGCACCATCACAGAACATTTGGGAAATGGAGGCAAAATCACCACAATCCCATCACTCATTTCCATTTTTGCTTATTTATTTCTGTCCCTCACCCCCCACAAATTACATGTACTTTTTAAAAGTTGCAGTTGTTTTAGTGACTGGGTGGCTGAGTTGGTTAAGCCTCCCACTCTTGATTTCAGCTCAGTCATGACCTCAGGGTTGTGAGATCAAGTCCCACGTTGGGCTCCAATCTCATCATGGAGCCTGCTTAACATTCTCTTTTTCCCTCTGTCTGCCCTCTTCACTCACACTTCTCTCTCTAAAAAAAGGCTGCAATTATTAAAAAATACAATTCAACCAAGTAAAATTTAAAGATCTTATTGGTTTTAGTCAATGATTCATGAATTGGGCAGCACCAATATAGTAGAGCAAAAGGAGCTCAGAAGAGTTATGCAAAGTAAAAGAAAGAATTGTACAGGCAGAAAGGAAGAGGAACAAGGAAGTTACACAAGGCAAAAAAAAAAAAAAAAAAAAAAAAAAAAAAAAAAAAAAAAAAAAAAAAAAAAAAAAAAAAAAAAAAAAAGCCAGATTGGTTATGGCAAGGTTACTTTCCCTGGAGGGAATAGCAGTGTTTTATCAGGCAGATGACCTAACTAGTGTTGATCAAGAGATTCCCGATTGGCTTGTTTAAGACTCTCATTTCTGAAACAGCTGAAACCCTAATTAAGTCTTGGTAACTTGGAGCTTAGGATAAGCAATTCCATTTTGGCCTTGTTGTTGTCTTGTTTTCAACACAGTCATGGCACACATATGATTTAATATCCTCTTTCTAAAATTAAGCATTTTTTAAAAAGTTTTACATAACAACACTTAAGCTTTGCAGCTCAACCTTGTTCTATGAGTAGCCCTTGCTCTCTGGCCTCCAGGACAATGGTAAGCCGGAGAGGAGAAAAAGAATATGCGATCTACATTATTACATTTATTCTAGGTCATGCTTGCCTTTTGTTAAACCCTAGGCGAGCAGGCATGGACTTCATATATGGCAGGATTGGATTTATACACAATCTGTAGCAAGCAATTAATCAACAGATCAATGCAAGAGTAAGTTCAGCCTGGCAGTTGCCCTCCTTTGAATCTCTTCTTAAACTCATATAGAAGTTCAATTTATCCCAGTTAATTTTTTGCTACTTGGATTTCCCCACAAATTTCTATTTAATTTCCTAAGGCTGACTCTGTGAGTTTATCGGGCCAAGAGTTCAAATTCTGATTTAAATTTGATTTGGGATATACTTATAATTTTTTTTCTTGATTGGCCATTTGCTTTCAAACATCGTTTATATATATATTTTTAAAGATTTTATTTAATTATTTATTTGACAGAGAGAGAACCCAGTAGACAGAGAGGCAGGCAGAGAGAGAGAGAGGGAAGCAGGCTCTCTGCTAAGCAGAGAGCCCGATGCGGGACTTGATCCCAGGACCCTGAGATCATGACCTGAGCCGAAGGCAGCGGCTTAACCCACTGAGCCACCCAGGCGCCCCTATTTAATTTTTAAAAAACATACACATTACCTATTTTTGAGAACTTGATTCTGAGGTATTTTATATATTTAAACAATTTTGACTGTAAATGACACCTTTTTCACTATATTTTTAAAATTTGATACTGCTAGGACAAGGTCTTTATGTCTGTATATTCATTTTCTAACTGACCATTATCTGTTGGTCAAACTGACCATATGTTTTATAATATTTTCTTTTTTCAGTAGATTCTCTTTGGTTTTTGGTGTAGACAATTGTATCATCCTTCTTTTTTCTACTTCCTACCCCCATTTTATTTCATTGGCTAGAACCTTCTCACCACTGTTAAAAATAACATCAGGAGAGTCATGTCCTTATGTTCTTTCTAGCCTTTAAATGTAAAAATTCCTATTTTTTTTAGTGTTGCACATGGTATCAGATATGGGGTCTATGTGAATGCTCTATCACTTACTGAATAATTTTCCATATCTGTTTTACTAAAAATTTTGGGAAGGAATTTTTATGAAATTTTTGAATCAAATGCCTATGGGCACCTGTCAAAATGACCAGGTAGCTTCAGCTTTGCTTTGCTTTGCTTCTTACTATCAAATTACATAGTCCTGCCCATAGTTCTAGTTCATAGACCTCCCTTGTGACATTTATTTCTTAAGTTTCTCATGAATTTTTTTACTTCTAAATTTTTTAGCACTGGTATTTGCCATAATTTTTCATCCTTGTCCCCACCAAAGATAACATAAAATAAGCAGAAATAAACTTAACTTTCCAGTGGACCCCAACGAATCACATACTCTCCTGCTATAAGATTGAAGCAGTCTCCCAGAGAATAATTTTAAAAATCAGTAACTTGAGTAGGTTATTTTATTCCGCACATGGTCAACTTTCTAGATATATTTTATTTCTTTTTATCATTTAAAGCCATCTTAAAGGTATAAGTTTGCTCTGCTTTCTCTAGCCTTTATTCCTTTTAAGGTTTTATCATTCCCATTGTAATTTTATTCAATTTTTAAAATCCCCATTGTAATTTTGTTCAATATTTGTTCACCAAAAACATTTTGAGCACCTGTTTGTCACACTATGATAGACTCTGGGAAAACAGGTGACACTAACACAGTCCTCATCCTCCAAAATGTTGCCAAACATTGGGGCAATTCATGACACAGACAAGAAAATCATGGTGTCAAAGGGTGTGGTAAATTCCTCAATAAAGATATACAGAAGGTATTTAGGGAGCATAGAGGGGCACAGATTGTGGCCTGGATGTCTGGCGGAGGGGTCAGGGACCCCTGGCCTGGATGCTGCCACTCATTTGAGTAGATGTCACTTGAGATCGCTGTTTGCCTACCAATCCACAAATACCATCCTTTTGCCCCTGTATCACTGAAATAATCCTTCCCTACTATTTTTTATAAACCAACTTAGTTACCTCTTGACGAGGCTGGCCAGAAATCCCAGTTTCTCCAAGGCTGTCCTATTTTGCACCTCTTGTACTCAGGGAATTGCTAAGTGTTCCCCTCCATTATAAGAGTTGCCCCAGCTTGGATAATAAATGACAAATATCCCATTTACCCTCTTCTTCCCAGATTTAATTATCCAAAATTCATGGAGGAGCTGGGTTTTAAAGGCAGATAATAGTAATTCTTACCATTTCACTATTATTTCTATTTTCTATTACTTCACTATTATTATAAATTAATATTACACTATTATTCTATTATTATAAATTAAATCAAGTTTCTATTTTGTAAATTTAATATGTACAAGTTTTAAAAGGAAAATAGAATGGCAAGACCAATAATAATAATAATAATAATAATAATAGTAATGATAAAAATAAATCCCCTGCTTCAGTCTTCTGCACCTTTGTTTTTTGCCCAACGGACTATCTCTTTTAACTCTTTGCTATTTCTTGTTATATTTACCACCTTTTTTCTAAATAATATGCCATTTCTTGATGTTACCATTTAATACCGTCTATTGAATTCTATTATGGAATGAATCATGTCCCTCTATAATGTATATATTGGAGTTCCAAACTCCAGTGTGACAGCATTTGGAGATAGGACCTTTACGTAAGTAACTAAGGTTCAGTGAGGTCATGAGGGTGGAGCCTGATCCGATGGAATTAGTGCCCTTGTATGAGGAAGAAGAGACACAGGGTGTCCCTGAAAGCTCACGTAGAGGAAAAACCGTGTGAGGACACCTTGACAAGGTGGCCATCCTCAAGCCAACCAGGGATGAAACTGGACCACACCTTGATCTGGGATTTCCCACAAATAAATACCTACTGTTTATGCCACCCACTCTGTGATATTTTGTTATGAAACCCTGAGCAGACTAAGACAACTTCCTACTGTGAAAAAGAGACGTTAGTTTCTCCCTACAACCTCCTTCCACACAGACATACCTCACACAAATCTCACCTACACCTCTTACACACACACTCCTCAAATACATATGCCCCCCCACACCTCACATATACCTCACACACCTCACGCACACCTCACACATATCACATTTATCCATACATCACCCATATTCACATACACCTCACACGTGCACATACCCCTAACACACACACACACATACATACCACACACCTCACATACCTCACACCACACACACCCAGAAACACAGACACACACACTTTCATAGCTTCCCATTTCTTATCTCGTGATGCCTTCTGTCCCATTTCCTTTGTCCTTGGCAATTTATGTGCAATGTGGCTTTTAAATCTTTTCTCTGTCATATTAGTAGTGTTTCAGGTTGGTGATCACATGTTTTAAACCCATCATGCTTCATCAGAGGCTCTTATCTCTACCATTATGTTTGCCCCTGGTCCACTCGCCATTCACCGTTGTGCTAATTTGCTGAGAAATGGCCCTAAAGAAGCACTTGTGCCACCTCCCTCCTTGCACAAAGGGGTTTACTATGATCATCAGCTGGCTTCCTCAGTACTGGTGATTTTCAGGCCTTGAACTTTGTCTGCATGTATGGCCTCTTTACGCCCTCCTTCAGGACTCCTTAAGGTCGACTTCCACAGGTAAAACTTCTTGGTGATACAGATTCACACCCCTTTTGACCTGGTAATGCTTCAGAGAGGCATGTAAAAGTGATTTTTAAAACTTCCACCGTAGGGGGGCACGGTTCAAATATAAACATTATTATTATTGACAGTAACAAAGTTTAAAAACCACACTTTTAAATTATGTCATCAAGATACTCCTCTCAGCATCTTTAACCATTGGACTTCACACTGCATTTCCAAGTACAACATTCAGGCAGGGAAATGTTCTCGGTCTTGGTTTCCAGGATACAATGCAGAGAGGACTTGCTTGGTGTGTTACATGAACGGATCCCTAGATTCATCAAGGGTCCTGATTACTAGGTTTCTTCTCAAGTGAAGAAACTAAATGCCCTCTAAACTCAGAGTATAATCCTAACCTCAGAGATTTTCAACAGAAGTGGCATTGCAGGATACCATTTTGCGAACTACATCAGTGTTACATGGATACAAATGACTACTCTACCAAATTTATTCATTCATTGAGAAAATATTTATTTAATACCTCCTACACCCCTGACATTAAAAGTCATGGATAAAAGTAATAGCTAACATTTATAAAGTGCTTACCATAGTCTACATTGTTATATAAGTTAACTCATTTAATTCTCATAATGATCATATGAAAAAATCTAGTGTGATTTCTATTTTAAAGATGAGAAAACTGAGGGACGGAGCCAGTAGGAAACTTGATTAGTCTACACCAGTGGTTCTCAACCAGGGGTGATTTTGACCTCCCCCTACCTCCAGGGAACATTTTGTAATGTCTAGAGACATTTTAAATTCTCATAATTGGTGGTGATGGAGAGCTATAAAACCCAGGGATGGTGCTTAACACCCACAATACACAGAATGGTCCCCAACAAAGAATAATACAGTCCAAAACATCAATGGTGTTGCCATTCGGAAACCTTGACCTATCTACATCAATCGGCATATGGCATTCTCCCGGCAACTGTTTTCGGGCCAGTGATGAACACATGACTTACTCTGGCCAATCAGACTAAAGAAGAGGGCTTTGGGAGACGCAACTTTTCTTTTCTTTTTCTTTTTTCAAAAGTTTTTTTTTATTTATTTGAGAGAGAGTGTGTGCGCGAGCACAAGCAGGGATGAGGGGCAGAGGGGGACGCAGACTGCCCTGAGCAGGGAGCCCAATGTGGGGCTCGATCTGGGGACTCCAGGATCATGACCTGAGCTGAAGGCAAATGTTTAACTGACTGTTAACTGTTTAACTGACTGAGCCACCCACGTGCCCTGAGAGGCTACTTTTCATTCACCCTCTCCTCTTGGGTATGAACAAGAAGCACATAGCCTGAGGTAAGTGGCAGCCATCTTACTCTGTTGAGAAGAACCAACCTTCAGATGAAGCCAGTGCTGAGGACAGCAGAATGCAAGGACAGAAATAACCTCTGTCCTTAATGACATTACTGAGTAGCACCTGACCAAATCTCTCCTGGAGCCCAAGATATCTCCGGACTTTAAGCTATGTGATGCACTACATTTAAGCCTGTCTGAGCCTGTCTGAGTAGGCATTTTCTGTCTCAGGCAGCTGTAAGTGTCACAGCCAACTCCCTTTGCTAATTATCTTGAAAAGTTCTGCAAAGTTTCTTTCACGTGGTCAGATTCCTCATCAGAAATGTACAGTTCTCCTTTCTGGCTGAACTCTGTCTCAGTCGGAGATCAGGAGATACATTCTTAAGCTCAGTTTTCCTGTCTGAGCAAACATACACCAAGGAGAGACTTGTGGTGATCAGTCAACAAACAGTGAGAATGCGATGTTATGGGCTAATGAAGAAGGCAGTGGAAGCCCAAGAGGGAAAGTGCAACCTAGCTAGAAACATGGACTACTACCTGCATGGAAAAAACAAAGTGAGACAAAACAGAAATGACTTGTTGAAGTCTGTGCTAAAGACTTCAAAGCCTGAAAATGTTTATTGGAATTTAGTCAAGGGAAAGAACGAACTGCAGTGGTTTGGAGGAGACGGGCTTGGGAGTGGAGGCCATTCCCAGGAATCCCAGGTTGACTTGGGATGTATGTGTTGAGGGAATTGGGAAAACATGACCTTTAAATGTTGCACCAGCTTCACATTCAGTCACTGAAGACTAAGGACGTAGAAACCCTCACCGTATTGTATCCATATGACATCCTACTGACTCTGATGGTGGCAATTTCCATTTTATTATCTGGAAGCCACAACTCTTATTCCCGGAGTAGCACAGAGGCACCCACTCCTATTATATCACTAGGTACATCTGCGAGAAGGTGAGGCGAGATGGGATCGTGGCTTGACCTTAACAGCCTGAGAACACTGTAAACGGAGTAGGTTGGATGGCTTTCTTGAGCATCTATACCACCTTAGCAAGTGTTCTTTATTATTTTGGTATTATTTTTTGGCATTATTTTTCTTGTCTTTTTTTTTTTAAAGGAAATTTTAGTGTAGTCTCTGAGCTCTGGAAAATGTCATCATTTCAAAATAATCTGCCAAAAGTAATAAATTTTTTTATGGTCCCCAGTGCTTGTCACAGTGTTTGTCTTTTTCCACGTGATCTCAATGAATGTCAATTCCTTTCATCCTGAATTGGACTCTAAGTGGTCAGTAAGCACACACTCCTCCAGTGGGGCTCCCTTCCTCCAGACCTTTCTGATTTGCATGGAAAAAAGAAAAAAATACATAAGAGAGAGTACCCAGGCAAGAAATCCCAATATTCTGTTTCCCAGCACCCCCTAGACAACAGAGCAAGAAAGGTGCAGTTGGAAACGAGATGGGTCACTGGGTGCCAGAGGCTCTGAAAAGTCCAGGAAACACCACATATGCCCTCCAACATTACCTGACTTTCAGTTTCCCTCTGGAAAACTGTCCCATAGTCTGTGGACTCCCCGCCTTACTGAAATGCTTAGAAAGGCCCCAGAGTTTTCTGGTTTTGTCTTTTCCCTGATCCCCCAAATTAGATTCGATTTGGTAATTCTTTGTGCTGATATCCAAGAAGAGTAGACTTTGCTAACATGCATATTCACCATTTCTGCTAAAGGGCAGACACATGATCCAAGCCTCTCCTGCTGAGCCTTGCCTCTGGCCTGTGGCCCATGCATGCTCATTTCGCAATAAATCCCTGTGTTACCACATCAGGCTCTTTCCCTCTGAGAGTGAAGAGACACTGACCCAAAGTCTCCTCTTGCTAGCAGAGAGTTTCACCTGTGGTTGACCCCCAGGAGCAGCAATTTAGTGTTAACCCGGTTGCTGGAGCAGCAAACACATTGTAGCATTTTTCACACAGATCTGGATCCATTAGAAGGTTGTGAAACAAATTTAATAGAGTACAACTGACCTTTAAAAAATGCAACAGGGTAGAACAGAACTGAGGAGAAAGGAAGATAAAATATTACAATGCCCTGCATGTAATAAGGTTAAGTTTTATTTGGTGAAACTGTTCTTTCAGTTACATAAATTAAATAATACGAACGCACACATTACATCATGGTGTAAAATGCATTTCTTACTGTGGCGTTTCAATCAAAATAATTTGAATGCTACTAAAGTGTTAAATTGAAGTTTGATTCCACTGCCTCTAAAAATCATAGAGTTGGCAGGTGGCAAATCTATTGTTTATTTAGGGAACCAGAGAGAAGTGCTTTTTAGTTAAACCTAGAGACTCCAAGAACCTACAGTTCCCTTAGGAAGTCTTCTGCTATATGCTATACAGGAAAATGCTCTGTAGTTCAACCACCTTACTCTCCTTCTGTTCTTTCCACCACCTTAGTGGAATGCTCTGGGGGGAGCAGGCATCAGAACTGTTAGACAAGTCAGAAGGTCAGAACAGATTCTACATTCTTCTCAGGACATCTATTCAAAAACACTGTAACATTTGCCTATAAGATTGGTAAACAGTCATATAGTAGGGCTAGAGCAGAGCTGCTTGTGCAGAGGGGAACACAAACTTCTTCCATTCATTACTTGGACACCATTTTTCTTTGTGCTTTAGGTGTTTTTTTATTGTGGTAAAATATACTCAACAGAAAATTACCATTTTAGCCCTTTTTAATTGTATAGTCGCATGAAGTACATTCACAGTGCTGTGCAACCATCACCACCATCCATATCCAGAACTTTTTTGTCATCTCAAACAGAAACTCTGTACCCGTTAAACAACTTCCTACTTGCCCCTCCCTGCCACCCTTGGCAACCACCATTCTATTTTTTTTTTTTAGAAATTATTTTTTTATTTGACAGATAGAGATCACAAGTAGGCAAAGAGGCAGGCAGAGAGAGAGAGGAGGAAGCAGGCACCTTGCTGAGCAGAAAGCTCGATGCGGGGCTCGATCCCAGGACCCTGGGATCATGACCAGAGCTGAAGGCAGAGGCTTTAACCCACTGAGCCACCCAGGCGCCCCCACCATTCTACTTTCTATTTCTGTGAATTTTGACTCCCCTAGGTACTTCACATAATTGGAATTATGATATTTGTCCTTTTGTTTCTGGTTTATTTCATGTAACATGTTTTCAAGGTTCATCCATGCTGTAGAATATGTCAGAATTCCCTTCCTTTTTAAAGTTTAATAATATTCCATCATATGTATGTATACTCAGATGTTATGTTAAAAATACTTATATTGATCTCCCCTGGCATTGAGGGTGTAATGCTTATTTTGGACCAGCAGCAGAGGGAATAATTTTATGAAGCTACTACTGTCCATAAAAGACCTGGAGACAGTGGGTCAAAAATATCATAGTCAGAACCATCTGGTGGCTCATTTCTCCGCTCTAGCATGAATGACATGCTTTTTTTTTTTTTTTTTAAGAATGCCAAACTTCAAAATCTGTTGACATATTTCCCTTTAATCCTTATCCCCAGAAGTTGGACCCAGGTTCCTTTGAAAACAAACTGAAAAAACAACAACAACAACAACAATAAAACCCCCAAAACTGATTCCTCTTTCTCAGGGTTGCATTTTAGTATCATGAGTGGGAAACCAAATGTGCCTGTTTTAAGTCCCTGTTCCTCTCATTCAAAAGCCCTTTTTATTTTTAATGCAACTTTGCTGAGATTTCTGGGGCAGACATTTCGCTATGTGCTGCTGCTTTCTTTTTCTCACTTACCCAAGTTCTAAACAACTTAGATGCTTGGGAAGAACATAAACAGGATGTTTTTACAGAATGGAGTTAGAAATGAGATTGAGAATAAAGATGGCTGAGAATTTTCATGTTTAGTTACCTGATGTCATTATACTCCATGATTCAGTGACAAATTCAGGTATAAAAAGTGATTTGGGTAGGAGACATAGAGGAGGTAGAACCCACTTGAGTGTGTCTGTGGGGGCTGAGTGGCAGCTGTGGTCCTCAGTCTTTGTTCAGGAGCCAATCCCATTCTGGCCAACAATCAGTGATGCTAACAATAACTAACATTATGAGCTCTTACTACGGGCTGGCCTATTTTCTAAATGCTTTACACAACTTCTGTCATTTAATCTTTACAGCAACCCTATGACAGATTCTATTATGATCCCCATCTCATGGATGAGGACAGGCTAAGTACTTTGTATGAAGTCACGTAGCTAATAGATGCTAGAGCTGGGATTCCAGCTCAAAGGGTAGCAATCAGAGCCTACGCTCTTCAGCACTCTTCTGTACTGGCTTCATTTAATTTTTCAGCTCAGAAGCCTAACTTGTGATCAAGCTCACTCTTGCAGATGGATGCCTCCAAAAGATCTTACTGGGTCAATCTCTCCAGAGAGTTATTACAGGCACAGCAAGCACATAGAAGAAATACTAGAAGAAACATTGCTGGTTTCTTTCTTTGTCATCTCACCCTGGAGGCAATGTCTAGTAAATGTAGCCTGAAAATAGCCTATTGAGGCATTAAAACCATTAGAATGACTTCTTAAAGTCCACCAATTAAGAATGACTTTTTGAATACCTACCAGATGGCCAGCGACCATGCTGAATAGTATGATGGCTACAAAAAAATATGACATGACCCCTTTGTTAAAACCAGCTCCTATGAATTTATACAAGGTAGTATAAAACTTTTCCAACACACGGGTATTGAGCAGTGGATGGTCCCACTTAGGGAAATTTCTATATGTTAACTTTTAATAAATGATGTCAGCACATTTTCTCCATAAGTTATCACTCATCTTTGTCTCTAGAGAAGAGGTCAGTCCCTTCCTACTTCTTCCTCTCTGTGTAGTCCTTGTCAGTTTCTTTAAGAATTAAAATATTCCTGGGACACCTGGGTGGCTCAGTTGGTTAAGCAGCTGCCTTCGGCTCAGGTCATGATCCCGGCATCCTGGGATCGAGTCCCGCATCAGGCTCCTTGCTCGGCAGGGAGCCTGCTTCTCCCTCTGCCTCTGCCTGCCACTCTGTCTGCCTGTGCTCACTCTCTCACTCTCTCTCTGACAAATAAAAAAATAAAATCTTAAAAAAAAGAATTAAAATATTCCTTTGGAGATCTCTTAATTTATTTGCCTTAAATGGCAGGGCAACTGAGGGCAAGATGAGGCTCAAAGCACAATGTAGTCACTACCCACAAAAATAAAAACCACCCCGCTTAAAATTAATCAGCACCAAAGAGGAAAGCAAGATCAACAGAAACAGTTCCTCCATTTCCAACATGAGAGAAATACCTTCCAGTTTTCCTGGTCATGCTCATTTCTGTCCATTTTCTGGTTCATTTCATGTGCCTTCCCCTGTGTCTTATTTGTGTTGTTAGACTCAGAAATGACCACAAGCTAACCCATTTTAACTTAAGTCGAGCCTTGCATGAGCCCTGCCTTTCTTGGAGATGTTGGAGTGACTTTGGAAGAAGGGACATAGCACTCATTTCACTAGGAGAACTAGAACCTCCTTCTTTTGCAAAGTTTTAGTGTTGGTTGAAAGAAGCTGGAGGAAACTCAGCACCTCCAAATTGCCTGGAAAGTACACATTTTGGGGGGTGGGAAAGACATCTCCTTCCGCAGGGGTGTATTTTCTCCAGCATGTCTGCATTCAAGCCTGAGTCTCGGCTTACATGCTTGGAAATCTGTTTATTCCATGGCCTTGGGCTACATGCCAATCAGGTGATCCTTGAAAGCAGCATTTCTTTAGTATGTATTCAGCATCCATCAAAACCTGTGTAAACTAGAGTGCTTTTGAAAAGTACAGATTTGGGAATTCCATTAAATCTTAAGGACTCCGAATCTCAGAGGTGGGGCCCAGGCATTGACTTTCTTGAACACCCCAGGGTGCCTTTCCCTGCCCCCTGCCTTGCCAGCCCCAGCAGGGCAGTAGGACTTCAGCCAGCCCAGACTTGGGAAGGGTATCAGGCAGCAGACCACCTCTTTCAGCAGGCAAGAGTGATGGCTAGGGAAGGGCCAGGAGGAAGCAGTGACCAGTGGCCTTTGGCTCTGAAAGAGCTCCGGGGAAATGCCAGAACTGAAAGCAAAGTCAGGTTTAAAAAAAAGAGAAAACATAAAAACAAACACAATTTGATTTTATCTCTTTCCCAGAGATCCACTGGCTTTTAATTCTCAAACTTACTATGAAAACCAGACTTCTTGCCACATCTCAACACCCTCTTCTGGATGCTGAACACCCAGCCACCCCCCCTACTCCCAGCCCCGCCCATCCAAACTATACATTACCCAAAGAGATCAAATGGAAAGTTTAGTCCAGGAAGAGAAGGGATGTGGAGTTGCTGGGGAACCACTGGTTGCCATAGGAACTCTGCCTGCTGCAGCGTCTGAATGGTTTTCTGTTTGCCGATGTCCAGTTCTTTGGGGCAGGCCCTGGCATCGGCAGGGCCCGGGCACCGCATCCTGTGTCTCCCGTTTCCGGCATCCGGCCCGGTGGCATCCACCCCAGCAGGTCTCCTGGTAGCAGGCAGTGTGTCCGGGACTGAATGTTTCCTCCTGACCTCTTGTCCCGCTGCTGCCGCCCTCCCCAGTTGGGAAGTGAAGGGAAGCAGAGTGTGTTTCCCAACTCTTTGAAGAGAGAGTCCTTGTTTTCTCTTGCATTTTATTCTTTCTGCCCTTGTCATCTGAACACGAAGCATTGGCCCCGTGCCTGTCTCCCTGCTGGCCGGCTGTCCTTGCCATTCTCAGTTCTGAATTTCTATGTATCTTACGGGGCTGTAGGACTTGTTTGTGGCCAGTTTGGCATACTGGGGGAGCCTCTGTCTCCAGTTGGCTGTCTGGAGTTTTGCTTCCAGCAGCTGAGGAGAGAGGCTGGAATGACTGCCATCCAAATGATCCAGGGAGATGATCAAGGGCTTTAGCCTATTTGAAAGGCTTATTGGGATAGGAATGACCGAAGCCTCTGGATGCTTAACTCATGCTGTCTATGGAGTATAAGCCACCATGCTGTGGGTGTCTATGCTCACATACCAATTCCTCCAGCTGCCAACTGTTTTCCCATCTATAGGCCTTTGCATGGGCCATTCCTTCTGCTGGGCAAGTCCTTGCTGCCAGTTTTTACTTTAGCTAACAAAGTCCTGATGCACTGGTCCCTGTTGTCCTCCCTAGCAGCCTATCATGCCTTTCTCCTTTGTCCGCCTTGCACCAGATACACAGGCCTTGTTGCAGTTAGTAAAACAGGCTTGGCAGTTTTCTGCCTCAGGGCATTTGCACATCCAGACTCCCTGACTTGCCCATGGTTAATTCATTCGTATCTCTTAGGTTTTATTTACCCTCAGCTCTTCCATGAGACCCTTCAGGATTCTTCTAGATAGAAGAATCCTTGTTCTCTATCTCAGCCTCCTTGTCCTTTCTTCCCAGGATGTCACACTTTGTAACATTTATTTACCTTTTAGTGCCTGACTCCTGACTAAACTGTGAGGGCCAATGAATCAGGGGCTTTCAATGTTTCCATCCATTCTGAACTGGGAATGCCTTAACACACTGTTTGTTGTATAGGGTACTCATTTAGTATTTATTGAATAAATGAAAGAGTGGCTCATTTTTGCCTATCCTTCCCAATTCCATCTGGAAGTCAGTTGCCTCCTTGTGTAAATCTTTGCTGACTACCCTCCCCCCGCCCTCCCCCCACCTACACAAACACAGGGTCACCTCAGGTCTGAATAAGATGTCTGCTCTGGTGCTTTCCTATTCCCTGGGTCCTACTTCCTTAGGCTGTGTTATTGTGCCTGCTGGTATATCTCTTTCAGCAGGCAGATGGTGATCTAGAAAATGATCTAGGATCTAGAAAAATATAGGTACACAGAGATTGCCTGATGTGACCAATGTTGGTTAAACCAATGAATGAATGAATGGTTAGGGGTCATTTCAGAGATGCACACAAAAGTCAGTGTGGAGTGACTACCTAGCTCAAAAAGAGACAGGGATAAGTTTCAGAAGAAAAAATCTTACATAACTTTGTTCTGATGTTTCCTGGTCCTTCACTTTATCTGATGATATTCCAATAATGTAGTCAAGCAATGATCCAGCAAGGCCTTAGAGATAAATTAACCAATGAGTCCCAACTCTTTCACAACTGAAATGATCTTATCATTTCAGGATCCGATGATGCTCATTCCCAAATATTGAAACCCGAGGGAGAGGTTTGAGTTTCAGGCACCTCTCTGGGCCTCAGGGTCCTCATCCATAATGAGAAGGATGGAAAAGATCCTATCTTCCAGCTCTAACATTTTCTGACATTAGGAGAAGGAAAGGAAAAGTGAATTGGGGGAAATTGGAGAGGGACACGAAACATGAGAGACTGTGGACTCTGAGAAACAAACTGAGGGTTTTGGAAGGGAGTGGGGGGATGGGTGACCCTGGTGGTGGGTATTAAGGAGGGCATCTATTGCATGGAGCACTGGGTGTGGTGCATAAACAATAAATCTTGGAACACTGAAAAAATAAAATAAAATTTTTAAAAAAGGAAGAAAAATCAAGGTAACTAACATGGACCCTTCTTTGAAAAATTCCCAGTGTCTCTGAAGCTCACTGTGGGCGGTCAAAGTCCAAAGAGAATTATGGCTGGGAACCTCAACTTTGGGCATCTCATGTTCACTGCTCTCCCTTAGAGCAGACAAGGGTCACTTTCTTCTCCATATCATTGAGTAGGCTGTGGCTCAAAAGCTTATGGAAAAATATAAGAACATGGTAACCAAGTACACAAAGCGAAGAGAGGCTCTCAGGACACGATATGGTCCCTCGGTACAGTGAGGAGGGATGCAGTTGGGGCCAGAGGTGTGTGTGGCTGTCTCAGAGAACACATGTTAGGAATATGGCTGGACAGAGTGAGAGGGCTTTGAAGGGTGAAGAAAATGTGTCCTAAGGTTAAAATATGTTGAGAAGAAGAAATATTGAGACAAATGAAGGAAGAAGAGAAGAACAGGCAGACAATGAAATGTAGCACAAAGATCATGAGCCCAGCAGTCAGAAGACTTTATATTTAGCTCAGGTTGACCACTAACTAGTTGTAAGAACTTAAACAAATCTCTTGACATCTCTGGGCTTCAATTTTTGAATCTGTAAAAATGGAACTAATAACACCCTTCCCACAACTCGGGACTATCTTTCAAACTAAAATAAACTTATGGACATGAAAGTGTTTGAAAAGAATTCTTTAAAAAAAATGAATGAAAGCAGAAATGAGAAATGATTGGGTCAAAAGGGTTAAGAGCAGTTATGGAATAATACAGCATCAAGTGCTACCACATTAAAGAAATACTACCAGGGATTTATAACTCATAAGGAAATGGATCAAAGGGGTCAGGGAAAGGTCCCCGCCACCCCGAAAGGCTTGGTCATATTTTTCCAATTGTTTAAAAGAGAAAAATTAATACATGTTATCTTTATTTTACCCAAAGGTGACTTACAGGAACTGAAAGGGTTGGGCCAGGACAAGGGGTTGATGGATCAAAACATGCCTTTGATGGAGCTAAGTCCCAGGTAATTACAGCCCTGGAAAGTTTCCCTAAACTAAAGGTCATGGGCTAGACTGTCCCTTAGTCATTCATATATCCCAGCCACAGCAACAGAAAAACCAATCAACTCACCAACAAGACTCGAATCCAGAGCTTGAGAGGATGGGTGGGGAGTGGTGAATACAACTCAAGTAATGGACTTGGAAATGGGTTGAATAACAAGATAAGAACAGAACTCACCAGATAAGAGCAGAACCTTAAAGACAAAATTATGACAAATAAGAACAGACAGTTGCTGTTTTGTGAGCTCTTTTTAGTTAAGGCTCAAGTCAGAATCCTTCCATGGGTGAACAGGTAACTTTTAAAGTTGGCGGAGTCCATCTTCGGAGCCCCTTCTTCTGTAGGGTGCCATCTTTAACCCTGGCCAGGACCCTGCCACTTAGTGTGTCTCACTTTGCTCCCAGCCCCTGTGCTAGGCCGGCCTGACTTTCCTTTCTGCTACAGCATCTCCATCAAGACTCCATATGGTCGGCTAGTCCCCTGAACATCTACTGTCCAGCCCCCCATCTCTGGATGGGGGCTTGCTAAGCCATCCAAGCCAAACGTTAGCCAAGCGTTGCTTGTATGCCAATGGTCCAGGGCACAAGGCAGCTAGCCCTTCAGGGCCAGCCCCTATGCCTCCTTTCTGGGGTCTGATGTACATGACACAGAGAAAATTCCTTTTCAATAATAAGAAAAGAGAGAACAGGTGGAAAGCCCTTATTTTCTAAGCACTATGATCTTCTAAAAAGAAAGTATTCACACAGCTACCATAATATGATTGCAGGAGTAACTGTTGGGTGATTGTGATTTTTTTTTTCTTCTTTGCACACACTCAGGTCTCTCTAAGAGGAGTAATTGTTGATCTGTAAGGCAGCTCTTAGTCTTTTTAGTTCTTTGCAGATTGTCCCTTTCAATATTCTGCACAACATCAGCCGTATACAGGCTCACAATATATTTTGAAAAATGTTTGTCAAAATATTCACAACATAGGGGCACCTGAGTGGCTTAAGCATCCAACTTGATTTCAGTTCAAGTCATAATGTGAGATTGGGCCCCTCTTTGGCTCTGTCAGGCTCCATGGTCAGTGGGGAGTCTGCTTTAGATTCTCTTTCTCCCTCTCCCTCTCCCTCTGCTCCTCCCCCTGTGGGCACTCTCTCCCCGCTCCGCCTTCTCAAATACATAAATAAATCTTTAAAAAAATATTCACAGTATATGTGCAGGGAATGAAGGTTTAGCTAGGGCTCATCAGTGGTGTTGCCATGGTTGACAGTTCTGCATTCTAGCGTGGGCCAGAAATTCAGGCCAACCTATTGAAGATTTTATTTTTTTTAAGGGGCCATTAGCTTTTTTGCTCCCCCCAAGATATCATTTATTCATTTATTAATTTGAGAGAGAGAGAGAGAGAGAGCTGCAGGGGGAGCAGCAGAGGGATGGAGAGAAGCAGGTTCCTCACTGAGCAAGGAGCCCCATGTGGGACTCAATCCTAGGACACTGGGAAAATGACCTGAGCCAAAGGTCATTAACAGCTTAACAGACTGAGCTACCCAGGTGCCCCTCCACTGCAGATTTTAAATACTGAGGGAAATGAATTAGGATTCTCAATTTCTTTCACACAAAAGTATCTTTAATTTTGAGATCTTGCCGGTAGTAATGGCACAAGAAACAGATGATAACAACTCTGTAAGATACATTATTTGAAAGCATGCCTAGCGCGATCTTCATCTCGTATGTGGAGTATTTTCAGATTAAAGTTAAGGAAAGTAATGTACTGATGAGAGAAATATCCATACTCCGTCTTGAGATGACAGGCACAGAGCTCCCAGTTCCGACCCAGGAAAGGGCTCATCCTTTCCGAGAAGACTTCAATTCAATGCACTATGGCGATTTTAAGAGACCAATAAAATGTTGGAGACTGCTGGATACAAACTACAAAATGTTGTCTTAGCCTTGTATAAATGTGCATGAATCTGTCACATGGAATGTTTCATGCAGTTAGTTATCTCATTCTGATAAGGAAATAGAAATGTTCCAGAAAATAAATCAAGCAAAACCATTGATTGATATTATATCTGTTTGTGCATTGAATGAACACATGAGCACACAGTGCAAGTCCCTAGCATATAAGCACAGACTCTGCCCTGAAGTACATATAATCTAGAAATAGAAGTATGGAACACTTAGGGTAACTAAGAATCCAATAAAGACAGTGAAAAGTACCATATGAAGGATCCGAGGGTATAGTCCTATGGTTATAGCACGAAAGAGAGAAATCACTTCCATCAGGGGGTGGGGGGTGGGGATAAAAAAAAAGTTTCCAGGAGGGGGTAATCTTTGAGCCAGTCATAGAGGGTAGATTACTGGCTCTGAGGAGATAAGGAACAGGTGGATGAAAGGGAAGGGTCATGGGAAACTGCCTACAGCTGTTCATTTGCCTGGAGCGTGGGTCAGGAAGGGAGATAGGAAATGGCAGCCTTGCAGAAACACTGAAAACATTGCATTTTGGTGTGGAAAGGTGAGGCCTTAAAGCAGGATATAATAAATCTAAAGAAAATTAAAAGTTTGTAGGAGGGAAAACTAGAATTTACAGATCTTACAGTGTTAGAATTAAGGACTGCTGTTGAAATACTGAAAACAGTAGCATTCATTCAAATAAGAGGAAGCACCCAGTACATACTAGTCTGATTAAAACCATTTACTCAGTACATTATACGAGGAGGTTTAGATTCAAGAGGAATTCAATTAACTTCCAGATAACAAGGCCATCGTGGTTGTTGAGAGAACTGAACAGTGTTTGGGGGAGACCGACCCCAATCTTAATGCAGTTAGTGCCTCTCAGAGAGCATGATTCTCCCCTAAAACGTCTCAGCCCTGGAGTGTAATTGGTTAAAAGCTTGGGTTTGGGTTTCAGACAGATCTGGGTTCACGTCCTTTTCTATAGCATGCAAGATCTTGGGCAAACTGCTTTGTCTCTTTAAGTTCCGGATTCTGTAAGATGGTAATGGTGATGCCCACTCCACAGGATTTTTATGAGAATAGACATATTATAAGAAAATGCTTGAGGAGAAAATGCTGTGCAGGATACTGGGGTTGCATAGCAGGTGTTGGCTCTTGTGGTTATTGCCTGAGTTAAATGGGCCATGGGCTGAATTTAGGGTGACATTTCTTATGGTCTGAATTTAGGGTTTCAAAGGAATCAATAAATATGTCCAAGCTTGCCTTCATAAGGGGCCTCCCAGGTCTATGTAGTGCATGTAGTATGCCCAGCAACACACCCAAGGGCAGTCCCTACACATAGCATCGAGGGTCCTGGATCACATGCGCATTTGATTTTAGGTATCTCAGGTCTTCAACTCCTGAGCTCAAATACCCACACAAGACTAATCCTGTCTTGTGCCCAGGGCTGGGCTGAGACTTTGAGGTTTCTGAGAGCAAGAGCTGAATAAATTAGCCATGAGAGTGTCAGGGCCAGGCTAAAATAACATGGCCTGAGTGAATGACATAGGGAGCCAAGTCTGAAATACCAGGGAGCCATGGCTGGCTGGGGCGAAGAGAGAAAGTTGAAATTATTTTTAGGTGAAAAACACCAAAGCACACAATTCTTCGGAGTCATGGAAAACAGGAGAGTAATGGCTCAGCAGGAGAGACGGCCACAACTGGAGGCCACCAGGATCGTATCTGGAAAGCTGAATTCTGTAATGAAAAATTTACTCAGAGCTGGGCTGTGAGGAACAGTCCAGAGTATCTCTAGAGAAATGTAGTGGGCAGAGAGCAAAAAAGCTCACTGTGGTGACTCAGGAGGGCTGGAGCCAGCTCTTTCCTCCCCTAGTAAGAGCTCTTTTGTCACGGGTTAGATAATGTCTGAGGAAATCTTTGGTAATGGAGCAATGCAGCTCTCCATGACAATATGACGCTGGGACCCCTCAGGACTCTCTGAGCCACTGTGAGCTCATTTCTCAGAACGGCATCCACCCTTCCTGATGAGTGTCCCTTTGAGGACCTCTGTCACCAGTCCGTGGAGAGCACCGCGCAGAAGAGGCCTCCGTCCCTTCCCTGGGGCTTCCCTTGAAGAAGCTCCCTTCTCTTATTATCACCCAACACCTAACTGGCTCCTTCTCAAGGGCTCCTCCCCAAGCTTCCCCTGAGTTTACATATCTCAACTATTTTTGAAAAGACACATTAGCACTCAGGAACAGTCAAGACTTGAAAGAAGTCAGATGGCCTTCGAAAGAACCATGATCTTGGAAAGTGACCATAATAATCACAGCTCTTGATCTTCCTGGGACATTATACCTCAGGTCTCTGGGGCCCCTCACCCTGGCCATGGCACTGGTGACAGTGGGAAGGGCCGATGACCAGTCTTCATGGACCTCTTGGCAGCCTGGAAGTGCATGGGAGGAAATACAAGCGTTTCCTTGCTCTCATATTTCTTTGTGGCATCCCTTACTTTTCTTCAGTCCTGCCTCTGGTCCCTGCCCATCTCCCGACAACCATCCCTCTGCCTTTAGAACTTTCTTCAACATCCCAAGAACTTCTGGAATGAAATGGGATCAGGAAGGAGGTGAGACATCATAGTAAGATCTCAGAGCTGAGATGTCCTAGAAGTTCAATGAAATATTTGAGGTTTGGGTTTTCCTTTAAATTTATCTAAACATTGGCATCAAAAATAAAACACAGACTCACCTCTTCCTCTTTAGCCTTCCTCCTGTTGCTTTGTGCCCAACATTCAATAACTGACACTCCGAGCACCTCCTATGTGCTAGGCACTGTTCTAGATTTTAGTGAGAAAGAGCTAAATCAGTCACCCTTCTCACCTCTAAGGAACTTACAGTCAAGCTTCCAATGACATTTATCATTTATCTACACCTGTCTCAGAGACCTACTGTGTCCTAATTCAGTTTTCCCCAAACATGGTATATGGACCAACAGAGATGATTTTGCTGGAGGTAGGAAAGGAGGTAGGAAAAGGTGGTGGCTGCAGTCCGAGGGCACGTTTCGCCAGTAACAGCAAGAAAGGACAGAAGGCAGGAGGGAGGGAGCAGAGTAGCCAGCAGTTCCTAGACAAGGAAAGGGCACTATGGTTTCTTTCCAGGCTGTGGGTCCCCTGGTTACCCCTGCGCTTGCTGGGTAACCCATGCCCAAGGCTTCGTTGCTTACCATCTGAATTTCCAGGTGGGACTAGACCAGTAGGAACCCACAGGGGGCAGAACATCCCACCTGATGCCCTGGTCTGAGGCCCAGGCTCTGTGAATTCACTAAGGCAGACGTGTAGTGTCAGATTACATCCCACAGAGGCAAGGGAGCCCAGTGACGCAGAGCAGGCCTCTGGATCTGCTCTCTGGGCACTGGAGAGCAGCCTCAAATTCTAGTCTCGAACCCACATCAGCCAAGCAATCTTAACCCACTTGACCTCTTTGAGCCTTAGCATCTCAGTTGTAAAAGGGAGACAGAGTACCTACGCCACTGGGTTATTATGAGAATTCAATAATTTAATTCTACATAGCACGTAGTTGGTGTCAGATAGCGATATGCCAAAGATCCAAGAATGTGTCTTCTAAGCTGACCCAAGCCTTCAACTATTTTCAAATATCAGAAAATATTTTCATTATCTGAACCATATGGTTATACACTCATCTGAATAGCTCCTTGTTTTGAATATCATACAGGGACTTTGGAAGATGAAACAAAATATCTTTATTTTTCTAGACCACAACTCAGCAGGGAGTAGATGAAGAACCCATTTTCCATCCCTTTCCAAACATTACCAGGGAACTCAACCTGTTCCGAGACTAGATTTTGGAAATGGCTTCAGAAGCCTTATTCAAAGGAAGTTTGTTGGGCTAAGGTTACTTTCATCATTTTGGTTAGGAACTGACTCTTAGTAACCAATCTTACCAGGTAAAAGTGTCCAAAAAAAATTTTTTTTCAATCTTCCTGACACTCTACTCTAGTGAGTAGGAATTTTAAATTCATGAATCCTGCTAAGGCTAATACTATGACTACTAGTTATTATTATAGCAGACATCCGTGGAGGGCTTACTTAGTGCTGAGCAGGCCTGTCGTAACTGCTTTGCATCTGTTAACTCATGCGGTGGTCAGAAACAACTTTGAGACTGGTGCTATTATTAGCCTTTTTTGACAAACAAGGAACTAAGGCACGCAGACATGGAGACACGGACCCTTGGCCTGGGAGCTGGGACTCATCCAGGCAAGTCTGACCCCTGTGCTTAGACATAGCAAACTCAAACGTAGCAAACTCAGGGCCCTGAGCCCAGCATATGTAAACTGTTTCCTTTTTCTCACTGAGGTACTTATTTTCATAAATTGTTCAGACTTACTGCTACATGCAAGACATTAAAAATTAATAGCATTGTTTCGGTTTCATGGTTTCATGGCATTTCTCTATTTTTATACTTAAAAAAAAAATTTACGGAAGCGATACTGATTTTGCACTTAAAGTGAAACTAGAAAGTTTTCTTCTGGAGCAAAGTGGTTGGAGTCAGAAAATCAGCTTCAGAGAAAGTGATGAAGCCTTTAATAGCGTCACTGGGTGTGGGTGGACACGGTTGGAAAGGGGCTTGTGGCCCTGCGGCTCACGGAGTGCCACACAAGCCCAGCCCAGCAGCCCCCTCTGGTCAGCCAGCTGGTGTTTCCCCGGGCAAGTCCAAGTGACAGATGACACCAAGCTGAGGCCAGGGTACAGAGGCAAGCTCTCGCTTCCGCGGACCTCAGGATCCCACATCTTGCATTCTTAGTCACCCTGTGACCAGCTTTTGTGGAAAATGTGATGTGGCCAGAGGGGGCTCCAACCCCTTCAAGGGATTAACAAGCTCCTGCTTTAGGAACTCACTTTAATGTTTGTATTGAAAATATTTATTTCAATACTGCTCTGAAAGGGCCAACATCGTCTGGGCACCGCCTGCCCCGCAGCTGATTTCTAATGCTGCCAAGAACAAGAAAGAAGAGAATACAGCCGAAGAAGCAAACAGACTCAATAAACACTGTATTTCACGATTCTTTCAAACATTTAAACCTGGCCCTGATCACTGACATTGCCACTTTTCTGAGTTTTTAAAAAACTGCATTTTGTAAGAAAATGAGAAAAGGGAGCAACAGTGTGGCCTGGAGAACCAGGGTGTTTATTGCCTCGAGGAACCAGAAGTTCCTGCTGGCCTAAGAAGTAACAGCTCAGCAAAGGGAAGAGGGAAAAAAACTCCCCTCCCACAGCAGCCACCACCACCCCCTCTTGGACAGAGGCAGCAAGGCAAGAACAAAACATTTTAGGAGATCTGGCCAGAACTGGTCTGCAAGAATTCCCCTGCAGCCTTAGCAATCTGGCCTCCCGGTGGCAAACCTGCCTGCGGACTCATACTCCCTGCAGTGGGGGGGCCGGCTCCACGAGCTCGCAGCACCCGCAGCACCCGCAGAAGGCCGACCACGTGGGCGGGAGGCTAAGGTGTGGAGCAAGAGAAAGACAGCTCAGCGGGTCGGCCTTTGCCTTGAAGAAAACAAGCAGGGCCAGGGAGGAAGACAGACTGTTCCCTGCAATCCGATCTCCTCCGTGCGAGCGGAGGCCCCGGGGGGCCAAGCTGGTTAGGCCAGGCTGGAAAACCGAGCGTGGTGACTGTCCGGGCAGATTAGAAACACATTGGTGGAGAAGGGCGAGGGAGGGGGTGTTCTGCGGGCCCAGAGTGTGCGTGGCAGCGAGGCTGGACGCGGGGCGTGGGGCTGGGCCAGGCGGCCCGCTGGTGGGGGGAATGCCGAGGAAGGGCTGTGTATAATGCTCTGTTTGTGAGCCCAGATTCCAGCTCCTGGGGTGGCCCCTGGCAGCTGCCTTGGCCTCCCAGTGAGAAATCTGGAACAACAAAGACGCTGGGACAAAGGGTCTCAGGCCAGAGGGGCTGAGGGGTGTAGAGGGCCAATAGGACTTCAGTTCTGAGGGACACAGATCAGCGCCTAGGAGGCGGGAGACCAGCTGTCCAGCCGGACTCCCTGCGGATCAAGAACTGGGCATGTACTGGTGGCTGGGCTCTAGGCAAGGCTCTTACTACATATTCCATCGCGTATCAGGGGGTCACAGGATGGCATCCCCACTGACTGGAAACCCAGAAGCAAATGGCCTTTCTTCCCCAAGTTAGGGACACCCAGAGTTGCCCAATTTCACAGCAGTGTGGTTTGTTTGAAATGGTAATGAGAGGTCAGCTGGGGATTTTGTCACTAGGAAACCAGTGGAACATGCCCTCCTTTAGCTTCCAGCCCAGGCGAGACTGTGAGGACCCCAGTGTCTTCACATCTCACCTCTGAACCACCACCTATGGCGCTGCTGGCTCTCAGCCCCTCACAACCCCAACTGGACCTGGGGCCTCCCCCACCTGCTGAGCCGCCGCCGCTCGCCCGCATCCTCTACTCTAGCGCCACCTGGTGGCCCGAGCTGCTAATCCACGGCTGATTTGGCTGGAATTTCCCAGTTACAGCAGCTGAATCTGTGTCTCACCTAGCCCAGCTTTGGGAGGTCCACCTGTCCTTCGGCTCCACCAGTTATCGGCACGTTATTATCACTCTTCCCCCTGTTTCCACGGGTTTGGCCAATTCTCTGCTGCTTCAGCTCACTAACTGGCCTCCAGTGTTATTTTCACATCTCCCCCACCCCACCCCCGCAACACCCAAATCAGGGAGGTCTTGCTCCCTTTGTTACAATTTTGCCAAAAGACCAACTTTTTCATTTGAATCTTTTTCAGTTTTCTAGAGGATCCTTCTCTCCCTCTGCTTATAAGGGTTTGGGACATGGGACATGGGACATGTTTCTGAGAGAGTGATTTTACTCTGTGAGCATGGCACAAAATTCTACCTCATTCGAATTTGTCCCTCCCACCTGTGCTCAATCTCGTCCCCATCTGGGGACCAAGACTGGGGACAGCAGGTCTGTCCCGTCACATGTGAGTTCCCTGCCCTCCTGGAAACGCTCCCTGGGAATGCAATGAGAGACTTCACCCTGCTTTTGACCAGGAGGCTCAGTCCGGTGTTCGCCTCTGATCCACAGAGGTGACCAAGCAAGAGGAAAAATAAGCCTTCTGGGCAACAAATGTGGAGGCCAAGTTTGAGTGAGAAGGGGCTTGTCCAGCACAGCAGCCTCAGATGCACTCAGAAGGGTAAATGCCCCTTGCAAAACAGGAGGATGGCCAAGGCTGGGACCAGAGTGCCTGTGTCAGGTCAAGGCCATAGAGCAAAGCAAGGGCTAGAGAGAGGAGAGGGGTTGGGTCTGAGGAGGCCATGTGAGGTCTGGGTATTATGAAGAAGCACAAGGCCTAGATGTTGGGGCTCTTATCAGGGGCCTGCTGCGTGGCATTAGTTCAATTGAGCAAGCTAAAAGTCTGCAGAGCCGGCTCAGATTCATGGGGCCAAATGCACTCCCCAGATGTCTAGTTACTGTTTCTCCAAGGAGGCCTATCAAGACCTCAGGTAAGGCCCAGAGTAGGTATAAGGCACAGCACAGGTGTCTCTGGGGCCTTTGTCACACTGATGCAGTAGGTTGATCCATAGGACCTTTGTTTATATAGGGCATTTGTTAAATGTTTATTTGTTTTTAATCATTTATTCATTTTCATCTGACCAATGTTTTATAGTGTCTACTAATGTGCTGGGTACAGTGTTGGGTAGCAGAGCAGCAAGACAAGTAAGACAACCTCTTGATTATGGTAACTTGCTGTTGTGGAGTGAGAACCACATACACGGTACAACTATGACACTGTGGTCTCTCACTGGTTTTACAACAATCTGTGCAATGCCGCAGGTGGACATCTGTGTGATCATGTGGCCGAAGTGGCTGACTCTCTGGGATTCCGTCTTCTCTTCTGTGGAGAGGTGTTTGGGGAATATTAAAGCCAATGCCCTCAGTAGGGCCCTTAACATTGTCTGCGCACAGTAACTGCCTCATAAATGTTGGCTCTATGATGATGATGATAAAGTTGATAGTTCAGAAAGGTAATAGAATTGGTCCAGGGTTTTCCAGGTAGTAATGGGGAAAATGTGGGCTCAAAAACCTGGATCTTCTGATTCAAAATTCAGTCTCCTTCTCCTTACTCATGACTGTCTCTTAAGGTACAGTCTTAGAGACAGACGCAACGCTGGGTGGTTAAGTGCTTTTAATTGCTTTCCTACTGTGAAGTTGATACGGGGAAGCATGATTTAGGAGGTCAAGAGGCAAATTTGGCTCACCAAATACCAGTCACGGTTTTGATTCTTCCTCTGCACCACAATTGCATCCGAATCAGAAGTCACATAAAACGTTTATAGGCATGAAAGGGAGCTGTGACTTCAATAGGCAGAAGGTGGGTTCTTTCTAGTCCAAGCGCTGAGGGGAGTATCAGTTTGGATGAGAAACACACCAGGTCAGTGGGGGCACAGCCCCCAGAAATTCTTATCCAGTAAGTCCTTGTTGAGGCACAGGAATCGTTTTTAAGATGCTTATGATAAGCAGGTCTGAGAAGAACTGTGCTAGACATGTCCCGAGGGCCTCTGTGTTTCCGTAGCCTGGCTTCTCCCAGGCTGTGGCGTCCATCAAACTCAAGACAGCGTTGGGAATGAAAGGTGACGGGACCACGAAGGACGGAAGTCAACAAGAAGCTATGAGCGTAGAGAAGTGAGTTGGATTCTGGCCCCCCAGAAGGGCCTTGCCCATCTGAGCCCTCCAGGGGTGCAGCTCTCCTTGGCCAGCTCATGACTGCTGGCCGAAGACCAGTTCTTGTAATTTAGAAAAAGCAGAGAGAAGGGTGTGGGTGGAGCTGATCTAGGTAAATCTCATCAACAATTCTGCAAGATCAAGTTCCTGAAGCAGCATGAACTTGCACATGGAGAGATAATGTGTCTCCACAGTCTCATTGGCTAATGTCCGAAGTTCTGCTTCAGGCTGTCTTATTTACCTGCACTGTTTCTTCAGCCAGATCTCTTGTCTGAGGATGAGGCAGCACAAGGACAACAACACACACATTCCTCTAGCTCAGACAAGTAAACCAGGAGGTCCAGGCCCAGCCACGTAGTGACCTCACCCAGCCCTCAGTGGCGGGCTCCCAGGAAGCAGAGCCTCTACGATAGCATCTCCGCCTTGGAGAACTTCTCCAGGCTCTACCTTCTGACCTTGGCTCAAAGCCCTTCTCCTCTCAGTGCTGTTTTCCCTGGATCTGTTTCCTGGATTCCCCTTGCCTAGGTTCTCTGCTTTGATGATTAGTCTCTGGAATGTTCTTCCTGGATTTAATTCAGTTTTCCCCCGACCCCTGCCCTCTGTGCACTTGGCCCCTCTGTGAGATTTCTGGAGCCCTGGGACCACTGACTTCTAAGACACAGCATCCCAGCATGTGCCCAGCTCCTAGGGCTCCTATCTGTCTAGGGTGCTGTGCTGAGACGAGCCAGGATTGGGTGCCACAGCCTGAGTAGGAACTGGGTGTTTCTGCCCAAGGCAACATGGGCCCTGGCAGCCAAGAGGGATAAGAACAAAGTAGAAGTTAATTAGGAATAGGCAAGGGGGAACTGAGCCTTCAGTTTGCCTTTAAGTTTGCCTTCAAGGGACAGCAGGCTTGAGAGTGTTAGTCTACCTTAAAGGGTCAGAAGCAAGAAAGGTCAGTGGTTCTCAGCTCTTGTTGTTTCTTGGGATCACGAGGAGAGCTCTTAAAGAAAAACGTCAAAAAGAAAAAGAAAAACACAGAAAAACAATCTCCAGGTCCCATCACAGAGCAATCACAGCAGAATCTCTGGGGATGGTCCTGATGTGTGTGTGTGTGCACGCATGCGTGTGTGTGTGTGTGTGTGTATATATATGTACGTGTGTGTGCATGTGTGTGTGTGTGTGTGTGTGATTTTGATAGGTAGCCAGGGTTGAAAACCATTGAGATGATGACAGAATCAGACCCTTTGGCCTGGCCTCCAATGTTTCTTCTCTGGGTCTTTTCCAGCGGAGTGGGCCAGATCCTGCCAGAAACAGCTTGATGGGATAGAGAGAGTCAAATCTTTGGAGTTATACATGAGTCCAGATCTTGGCCATATCACCTAACTAGCTGTGATTCTGCAGGTCTTAACATTTCTGAGGTGTTTCAAGAATTAAGTTAAGATGGGATATTAAATTAAGATCCAACACCGGCAGTTTTATGACATATGTTAATTTTCTTCCCTGTCACCAGACCGTTGTAGACCCTTCCCTGGGTACTGAGACAATCCTAGAAGAAATGAAATATGCATCAAACCATTGCCCCACATTCTGTGGGAGATGAGCTCCCCTGTGGTCCTAAAGGCTGTTGTACTGGACCCTTCCTAGGATCGAATGTCCTAGGATCTGAATACCTAGGCTATCCCTAAATTGCTTAAATTTCTCCTTGCCTCCTCCTATTCCCACCCATTATCCCACTCCACATGTTTGGGATTTTGACCTGAGCTCACTGTTGTTGGGTTCTCTCCAGTCATCTTTCCCTTTGCGGAGACATACAATGAGTGTCAAGCCTGGGACCAGGGCATGACCCTCACATCTCAGCCCCAGTTGGGTTTCTCGACAATGTTGGCATATCGTCCAGTTTCATCTGCCTCCCTGGTACCCAGAGGCTTCTGGACTTTGAAGCTCCACTACCCACCTACCTGTTCCAACACTTAGACATAAGTGGCTGGGCTACTCATGACTCTGCTCCGGGAGCACCCAGCTGCCCTTCCAGGAACAGCCTGGAATCCAGGTGGGTCATCCCTGTTTCTCCTTCTCTTTACCAGGGATCAGGCCCCTGCTTGGTCTAGTCAGACCTCTCCCTTCATCCAAGCCCTGGACTTTCCATTACCTGAGTCGTCACATTGTAAATACTTGATGGCAAAGTGTTACTTTGGACATAAAAGGAAAAGCAGTTGCATTAAGGTAGGGCTGTCTACCTGGAAGGACTCTATAAAGTCTCTGTAGGTTCTTGACTTCTTACCACTTGGCATGGAGTGACAAGGTATGTTAAGTATGTTACAGAAGTGCATGAATCTTTTCCAAAATCCAAATCAACTGAGTCTTCAACAGTGCTTCTAGCTTCTATACTACTTGAAGCAATTCAGATATGTGGAATATATAACATAAAGCCATAGCCTCTTTCTGGAATCGCTACTGTAATTTCCTCACCACAGACATCCACAAAGAATGGTGAGAATGCCCCTAAAGGGCAGCCAGTTCTTGTTGACAGCTTGTGGATAGCCTGAATTCCTCCTGTCCTTTTTCCCTACCCAGAGACTGAATATGCATCAGCTTAGGAAAGCACTCAGGGTGGGGTGGGAGCTTCTCATGTAAAGACTCCAACTGAAAGGTGCTAGAATACAAGCTGTGGTGGCAGGTCCACTTTTGATGTGGTTTATGCGTACAGTGCCTAGAATCTGAGGCTGCACCTGAGATGACACCACTAAGGTGTAGGCAAAGGGCAGCAATCAAAGGGCAGCAAAGGGCAGTCCTATCTCATGAGTCAAGCCCAGTCCATCTACAGTGGCTTCTCAGAGCTACACTGAAAGTTGGGAGTAATGTAATAATTAGTTAGTGATATCTGCCATGGGCAGGACCGCACAGTAATTAACAGCATAGGTGTTGTTATCAGAGAGACAGGAGTTCAAGTTCCGTCTCTGGTGCTTATTAGCAAGGTGACCTTGGGCAAGTTATCTAATCACTTTCGGACTTTATTTTCATCAGTAAAATGGAGATAGATTTTAGCACCTACTTCACAGGGTTATTATGAAGGTTAGTTGAGATAATTCATGCCAATGGCTTAGCAGTGTATCTGGCCCAGAGTACTCAACAAATATTAGCTGTTATTGTCATACATATTGTGGGCCCAGGAGTTAGCTTGGCCTATCTGCTATCCCAGCTTCAGGCTTATATAAATCCTTGTAGAGATTGTGCTTAAGACACCTTGTAAAGGCACTTTGTAGAGGTCATTGGAACTTCTTTGTTCCTATGACATTAGCAAAAGGTTTTCAGTTGATGTTGGTACTGAGTTTTATTCTATAAATACTTTTTTTTTCTGCATAAATATTAAGTGGTATCTCAGGATCATCACAGACCTTCACTATAGGTAGTCACAAGTCTTATCTGACGTGCCCTAATTGTTTACAGGACGGAACAAAATTCCTAGTTGTCTTCAGTGTGGCTTAAAAAGACTTACTCCTGGGGTGCCTAGGTGGCTCAGTTGGCTAAGTGTCTGCCCTGCCTTGGGCTCCTTGCTTAGTGGGGAGTCTGCTTCTCCCTCTCCCTCTTCCCTTCCCTCCACCCCCACTCAAGCTTTCTTTGCTATTTCTCTCAAATAAATGAGTAAATAAATCTTAAAAAAAAAAAGATTTACTCCTGCCTAACTTCTAGTCTCATCTTCTGCTTCTCTCCAATAAGTTCCCTGAGCTCTAACTGTACTGAACCACTTATTTCCCAGATTCATTGTATTTTTGCCTACCTTTGTGTCTTTGCACGTGCTCCTCTCACCTAGGATGCCCTTCCCCACATTATCTGTCTACACATTATTCTCTGGAATAGTTTACATAGGATTGGAATAATTTCTTCCTTGACTACTTGGCAGAGCTAGCTTTCTTTCTTTTTTCTTTCTTTCTTTCTTTCTTTTTAAAGATTTTATTTATTTATTAGACAGAAAGAGAGAGCGCACAAGCAGGGGGAGCAGCAGACAGAGGGAGAGGGAAAAGCAGGCTTCCTGCTGGACGTGGAGCTCAATCCCAGGACCCTGGGATCATGACCTGAGCCGAAGGCAGATGCTTAACCAACAGAGCCACCCAGGTGCCCCACTGGCAGAGCTTTCCAAGGAAGGAATCTGAAACTCAGGTTTTCTTTGTAGGAAGTTTTTATTTTTTTAATTAGAAATTTAATTTCTTTATTGGCTAACAATTGCCCAGGTTTTAAATATATTTTTTTAAAAAAGATTTTATTTTTATTTTTATTTATTTGAGACAGACCGAGAGAGAGCAGGAGGAGGGGCTGAGGGGGAGGGAGTGAGAGAGAATCCCAAGCAGACTCCTCACTGACCGCAGAGCTCCACATGGGGCTTGATTCCATGACCCTGAGATCATGACCTGAGCTGAAACCAAGAGTTGGATGCTCAACCGACTGAACCACCCAGGTGCCCCAGGTTTTAGACATATTTTTGAACCAATTCTGGCAAATTGAAGGGTTTTTTTGTTTTGTTTTTTAAAGGAATTGACTTCGCTGTTTAGCTCATGACCACAATACTATCAAAATATCTGGGGGAAGATTTTTTAAGAAAAATTTGTATAACAATACAAATTTGTGTTTAACTTGGAAAGCACTGGGAGAATGATTATTATTTAGGTTTCTAAGTGTAAATTTTTAAGTTACTAGTGTTGACAAGCTCAGAAAAGTTCAGGGTTTAAATAAAAAATTTCAGCCTACTAAGATTCTGTAGTGTGGCAGATTGTCTATTTATCTGTTTTCCTCATCATTAATAGAAATAGAATTTTAACTGGGCAAGTGGCCATTTAGCTAGAGACTACTAGACTTGCCCTTAAAAGAATAAATTATGTAGGCACTACCCCAGTACTTTTCCCTTTCATTGGCTAAGCAATAGTGAGAAGTCGTTTGGTTCCTTTGGATCCGGTAAAGGACGCCACTCATTGAAGATGGCAGAGTCATCCCAGTGATCCTGCACTACTAACTTCTGGACCAACACATGAAAAAGAAATTAACTTGATGCTTTTTAAGCCATAGTACTCTTTTTTTTTTTTTTTTTAGATTTTATTTATTTATTTATTTATTTGAGGGATTGAGAGAGAGCCCGGAAGAGAGAGCATGAGCAGGGAAAAGGGCAGAGGGAGAGGGAGAAGCAGACTTCCCCGCTGAGCAGGGAGCCTGACTTGGGGCTTCATCCCAAGACCCTGGGATCATGGCATGAGCTGAGGGCAGATGCTAACTGACTGAGCCACCCAGGCACCCCTGCATTTTTTTGTTTTAGAAAACACTTAGTTCCTCATTTTCTTTTTTTTTTAATTCATTTTTTTAAAAATTTCATTTCTTTTCAGCGTAACAGAATTCATAGTTTTACACCACACCCAGTGCTCCATGCAATGCGTGCCCTCCATAATACCCACCACCTGGCTCCCCCAACCTCCCACCCCACCCCCCCTGCCCCTTCAAAACCCTCAGGTCATTTTTCAGAGTCCATAGTTCCTCATTTTCTATGTTTGTTCCATATATTGAGACTCTGGTGGCATAGCCTTCCCTACGGGGGAAGTTCAGATAAAAACTAGAACAATGCTTCTCAAACTTTGTGTGTTAAAGGGTCATAAAAAAAAACCAAACCCTTCCAATCCATCATTTTGTAAAATACAATCAAAGCATAAATTCCGAGAAAAATTAAATTAAGAACAAACATAAATAGAGCAGGCACAATGTTTTTGAATTCAACAAACATAAAAGTTCTCTGTCAAATCTCTATAAAAGTTTCTAACAGCCTCAATTCTTGTAGTTAATTGTCCCAGACAGGTAAACAAACAGATCAAAGTCAAGGACAAGCATTGAGTAGATGGCCTACGACTAGGGAATTATTGCCTTTTCAAATTAGACTTTTTTGAGTCCATGGAAAAGAATTCTTTGGGAAAGCCAGGGTTTGTTAGGGATGAAGGGTTTTTTGGTTGTTTTTTTGTTTATTTGGTTTTTTTTTTTTTTTTTTTTTTTTTGGATTTCCAAAGTTTCCTTTCACATGTAGAGAGAAGAGCTTGGAGGTCTGACCTTAGGGTTTTACTCTAACCTGTGGTGTTAAGAGAAGCAGGATATGACTGAATTCTCATCCCTAGGAAAGAGAAATGTCTTCTAGTCACTGGAGAGTAGGGCACCAAGGGGGTACAGGGTTTCAGAATGACAGTCCTTGCTCTGTCTTTCAGGATGAATCCCCTTGGGTCCACAGAAACTGTCAGATGTATTTGGGAGAAGCCAAGAACTGCTTCCTTGGGTGTAGCTTGGGGACACTGTATGTCTGTCAGAAATGTTCTCATTCAACATACCTCCATGTCCATAATGGCAAGAAGCAGGAGCCCTTCATGGTGGAGGGGAGATGTCTAGACAGATGGTTCCAGTATCACAATCCTGGGATTTTTTTGTGGTGTCAGCAGATCTAGGACTTCTGATTTTCCCCAGTGGAGGGACATGCATGTGTAGAAAGGCATATTGGATGGGAAAGGGCTTGCGGTCAGAGGGAGCAGAGGGTCCTTGTGGTCATAGTCAGTGATGAGGTCCCTGGTCATTGGCAGTCGGAGCCACTGGAACACTTTAAAAGGCGGTAACACATCATCTAAGATCCTCAAAACCACAGTGCAGGCAGCATTGCCTTGTCGATTTCATTCTCAGAATATAAATCCTTGACTTTTATGTGTGGTTACAGCTGAGGAAATGGACTTCAAAATGTGAAAAATTTGGCAAATATTAGAGTTACGTTCAACCAGGATGGTGAAGCCCTTCTAATGGAAGGTGGGAGACAGTGAAAACAAAGGCTTTGGGGTCAGTCTGAGCTGGGTCTACCCCTGGCTCTGCCCTTGCTACTCTGCAACCTTGGGGATGCCATTTCTCTCAAAAGTGAAAGAGAGATGGAACATCTACTGTGCATCACTGGTGTGAGGGTCAGGAAGGATGTATGCACGTCACCTTGACCCCAGGTATGTGCTCCGTACCTAGAGGATAAACTTGAGACATAGAAGCTTTTCTTCTCTTGAGTTAGGATTTGCAAACTAAGAACCTGGCACTCTTCTCTTTCAGTTATATTTTCTTCCAAGAAAAAAAATATAAAGATTCTCAATATAGGTACCAAGGAAGAAGAATGACCAACACCAAACCCTTCATATGTCCAAGGCTGCGATTTTCAGCAGAACTCATGTTGGCTTCAGAGGGAGGCTGTGTTTAGTCTCACCATTAATCAGCATTATCTGACAACGGACTCACATTGCACGTGAAAGCCGACTTTTATTTATTTCTCTTGACTAGTTTTCAGTAAAGAGAATCCCTTAGTTGATGAAGAAGGTGTCTTATGTCACAGGAATCATGAAGGGTTCATTCAGTCATTGACAATACCTTCCTGAGGCCTCAGTGTTCTTCTAGCTCTTTGTCCAAGCCCATATTTACTATCCCCAAGTTGACTATTGCAAGGAACCACTGGCCCACAGCAGTCCTTCTCAAGAGCAAGCACTCACACCCCAGACTTGACTAATAACTTTAGATCACTGACTCCATGGCGGCAGTGGGTCTGATATGACTGAAAGTAAGATGCTTCTTCATGCCCAGTGTTCCTTAAGGCAACCTTGGGGACACCAGTTCTATTGCAAGGAACCCCTGGTAGAGAACTTCCAAGAGTCTATGGGCTCACATATGAAGTTGGCCTAGCGGTGGGTTTCAAGGCAAACTTTATAAGCTTGAGAGCCAGGCATGTCATTCAAGCTACTGTGATCCAGAAAGACTTCAGGGACAGCTAGACAATGTCCCAAATTTCACAAAATCACTGAATTAGGATTCAGTCATTCAGCCACTCCATTTTCTGATACTCTCCTTGTGGGATTTAAACTTCATAGCAAATGATCTGTGGCTATTGCATGGTTGTTCACAAAGATACTCTGCAATGTTACTAGGAGGAAAGAAGAGGAATGGTGGCTCACACTGGCAGGAGTGCACTGGGGAGGCAGGAGGCAGCTCCTAGGACACAGAAAAATCCAGGTTCTGCAAAACAAAGGGCTATGAGAATCTTAACCTGCTCAACAGTCAGCTAAGAATGAATGCAACAAAACAAATTTGTGTTCAACTTCAAGGTTAACCAAAGGAAAGGAAACAAGCACACACAGAAAAAAAAAAAATCTGATAAGCCAACTGGCAAGTCTGACAGACTAGAGGCAGCAGTTTGGAAACATTATACCAAGACCAAGGGTGGTGTTAAACTCAGGATTCTCCCTGGGTTCCCTGGGAAGCTACTTTTCTAGCCAGATAGGAGACCAAGAGCTGAGGACAGAAGGTTGGCCGCCTTCTAAATTAGACTGTATAGTCCAAATCGCTTTCTAAAACAACCCCATGTTTCCTTCTAACTTAGTGTGAAATCATGCCCAGGCACGGCAATAAACACCAGGATTTTAGTGCTTGGGAAAACATCAGAGGTCCCTATTCTGACATGCTCTATTTCCAGAATGGGTAAATGATGCTTCATGAAGGGACTTTACCAAAACTGTGCAGCTCCTGAGTGGCAAGTCCAGAGTTGCCCAGACTACCTGACCCCAGTTTAATGCTTTTTCTAGCACATGGTCTGATCCCTAATGTCTTGTCTCTGGGAATTTTGGTTTCCTGATAGCACTGTGCCTTGTGCATACTTTTGCTACAAATTCTATTTATAGCTAATAGCAGCAGTCTTAGTAGCCCTTCTCATGTTAAGAATTATCTCAGTAGTTTTTATTTTTCAGGCTGGACACTGGCCATAGGAGATTAAAACAAATTTTCTCTTTCTTTTTTAATAAAATACCATTCCTCATGCAATCTTGTTTCCTGAAGCTGCCTCACTGGGAGGAGGGGTGGCTAACATTCAGGATATTTATTCAATGTCAGCAAGAAAATAGTTTTCTCCCGCTCAAAATCAAGGAGCTTACCATCTAGTCGAGGAGCTCAAACACAGAAAAGCAGTCATTCTAGGAGGCAGAACAAATCTGTGAGCAAAAAGAGTTAAGTCCTATGATGTTCCTAAAGGGGGAGCCCTGTGAGGGCTAGAGTTGGTGAGGGAAGGTTTTGTATGGAAGATGGGACATGTGTTAGTCTTTGGATGGAAGGACATAGGTTTATGAATGGATGCCATGTCAAGGGAAAGAAACGTCAAGAATGAGGGCAGAAACAAAGGAATGAGTAGAGCGTCTTCATCAATCACTGGCTGGAGGAAGGTGGGAAAGGGTCTGGAAAGGCAAGGAACAAGACTGGATGACATAGACCCAAGAAGAGAGGGTATAAATGAGCCACCATGGGAAATAGGGAGCCACAGAGAGATTTTGAGCCAAGAAGTGACATGAATATAGTTCTAAAGGATGATTGGCATGCAGGACAAATTGGAGGACACAGATTAGAATCAGAGGAACTAATCATTGCATCTGTGTTGTAAGACATAGTATGAAATGTCAAGGGCCTGAAACCAGGGTGTACTAGTACAAGTGGAAAGGGAGTGACAGATATGATAAATGTTTTGAAGGAAATATTGAATACATGCCATCTGCTCATGCTGTCCTAAGAAGTCTTTGTTCCTTCCTCGAAGTGACAAAACATCAATGGATGTACTTATGAAATATTGTGATATATAAATGCCTATCAATATTTACAGGTTTCTCATGATCTACTTCATTTTCCAAATATTTAATTTCTTTGGCTGAGGTTTAAATATTAGATGCATTTTGTAGGGTGAAATTATCAGAATAATTTATGATTTTCAAATGACATCTCAAAATACCTTAACAATCTTTTAATGATCTGAATTTCACAATGTGGTCTATTAGTCCAGCTTCTTCAGATTACAAGAAAGAGACATAGCTAGAGTTTACTGTTGGAATTCACAGTGAAATAAGAAGGGAGGCCAGGTGCTCAGTAGTTCTGATAATTCCGGGTCTCACACACTGATCCAGTGCCATCATAATGGGAGGCACAGTAGATCTAGATTGGACCCTGGGGAGCAGTAGAGCCAATGGATATGATTCAAGTTACTGCAGTAGGTCCTATGACCTGCCCTCTTTGTGAATACCTCCCACACTCTCCTAGAGATGTGACTGCATTTTCTCTCTCCAGTGTGGAGGATGGAGTTTTACCCATAGTGGATAGAGCTTATCTCCAAGACTACACATGGGACTGTTCTGTATCATAGTCATCCCAATTGCTTGCCTTTGATTGGGGCCCCATTCCTATTGTAATCAGCTAGGACAGGGTTGCTGTCTCTCATAACAAATGGTATAAACCATAGCCATTTAGGCAGAAAGAAAAGCCTGGGGTCACTGTCTCAGCAGGAGTCTATGGCAGACACCGAGGGCTTCCTGTCTAGTTTGGACTTGGAAGACAACAATGGAGATGTGTATATGAAAGCAGTGGGAGGGGTTATCTTTATCAGAGAGGTATATGATAGCTTCCCGAGTTTCTAAACTCAGGAAAACAACTGGGTCTTAAATGAGCAAGGGTTGTATATATTTTGGGCTTATTAGTAGCTTATGCTTACATCAAGATTTTTTCTCCTCCTCCATTGATAAGACAGGAAATATGGTCAAATACAGCATACCTGGGGAATGTCATGACGTTCCATATTTTATCGCGGTCCTTATTGGAGATCAAATATCAGAGAAGGTCAACTGCCTTTTTAAAATTTTTTTCTGGAGCCAAGAATTTGTCTGAACTAATTTTCCCAAGGTTATTATCAGCAATTAACCAATTAATATTTGGTGAGTAATTATTTTAACTATCAGCTCTAAGATGTCATCTCGTGATTTATAGCTCTGGCCTATGAGAGTGGTTTATGGAATGTTTGGGGTTGAGAAGGATTCCCAGGTTTCCAAGGTTCGCAGAAGGAAAAGAGTCAACACTGATTAGCAACAACGCCATGAGGACGGGAGGGAGGGAAAGTAACCTACGCATGATATTCACCAACCTTATACCTTAACCCCCTCCTCATGGTATTGTCAGGAACACTCTCCTCCTTACCCCTAACTTGGAGACTTCACTGGGGCTGACTTCTTTTGCTTGTTTAGCCCCACTCAAATCTACATTATCAACAAGGGCTTTCTGAAACCTCTTTCTCCCTTTCATTCCTCCAGCCCTAACTTGGGTTCAGGTCAGCCTTTTAGATGATCAAAGTTATTGTCTTTAAGAAGGGAGTGGTATATGGGCCAGGAGATTCCAGCTGGATGCCCAGGAAGAGTCTAAGTTCACAGACCCTTGAGCTTTATTTCCTCTCCAGGCTTGCAGGTCTAAAACTCAATCATCTCAGTGCCCCAGACTGGGCCCAGAAAGAAATGATTTATACAAATAAAAGTCACAGGGGGCTGATATATACAGAAGGACAGTCTCATAGACTGTCTTGCAGAAAAATAAAAAATGTCTTATAGAATATTGCAAAGTTCTCTGAGCTATACATTTGTCCCTGGAAAGAAATTTCCATGTGATCTAGGACATGATCAGGAGGTTTGGTGAACATGAAGCCAAGGAAGGGAACTAGCTGTATGGTCCAAAGGGAATGAAGCCAAGGTGGCCCATTTACACATAGGAGTGTCTCCCCACCATTTCCCTGGGACTGTTCCGGATACACACTGTCCATGCTCCACTCCCCAGGTTTTCAGGATGGCCAGGCACCTTTGTCGACATGCTCTTTAACAACATGGCTATCACTTTGGCTACATCAAGTTGCTCCACTCAGTTTGGCCTGAATAACTTGTCTTTTAATACTGAGTGTTGATTTTATTAGCTGAACCCTCACAGTTTCGGGGGTTCCCCACTTTCAAGCCTACCTAACCAATTTCCTAGCAGCTTACCTAACTTCATTACCTCCAGATTTCTAACAAATTCATTTGCCAAAAAGATCTTTAATAATCTAGAAATACCTCCCATTTGCTGGAGCCCTTCCATGGACTGTGGGTCACAAAGTCTTCACGATGGGCTTGGGCAGTGGGTCAAGCACATACTGCCATCTCCAGTCCACACAGGAGGGAGCTGAGACTCAGACAGAACTCACTCAAGTCCCTGCAGCTAACCTGTCCCAGTGCCAGGCCCTGGACCATGTTTTCTCTGCCAAGCCCCCTCCCCTGTTTTTTTTTTTCCGTTAAAGACACGGTCAAATTTCCCAGTCAGTGCTCAGAGTAGAGTGAAATTCCTAGTAACGGGTTTTCAGGCTGCCACCCTGTGTCTGATTTCCTGCTCCCTACCCCCTTGGATTTTTCATTCCGTTCAGTCATGTGAACCCTGCTCCCATTTCCATTTAACCCCGCACTTCGGCCCCTGCTTTAGCAGCTGCTGGGCAGACAGAAAATGAGTTCAGAGTGTGCTTTTCGGGTCCCATTCGAGTGCCCTTCCCCAAGTTACACAGGGTATCAGCTTGGCAGGTCACCTTCTGCTGGCACTGGACTCAGAACCCTGAGATGGCAAGGGGCAGGGGAGGGACAACCTGGCTGAGAATTGAATATTTTCAATGCACGTTTGATTCTCATTTCCATTCAGGACTCCTCATTAGGCCACAGATGCAGCATGGACCTGTTCTTCATTTTGAGTTGGCAGGGCCCAAAGCCCTATTAGTGGTAATACGCACCAGCAGGACTCCAGGGAGAGGAAGAAAGCTGAAAGGACTGGGTTTTCTGGCCCAATTTTTTAAAGAAAAGAAAAGAATGAAAGACCCATAAAACTCAGAAACACTCTCTTCCCTTGGCTCATTCACATGGAAATGCAAGTCTGATGATCCTGGACAGGGAGGTGAAGGCCTTAGGAGCAGGGGTCGCTGTGACCTCCGGCTCTTCCGCTCCAGCCCCATGTGCCAGTGGGACTCCCCTCCTGAGCCGCCAATGCCAAATGGAAAGATTTTAATGTCACATCTTCGGACACTTGGCAGGAAGAACCATTGTATGTTCCAATTACTACACTAACAAGCGCACAAGACCCCAAACAGCCCCTTCTGGTGCACGTACTCCCCAGTGTCAGGTGCTGGGAAAACCGCGCATCAAGCACAAGAAACCGCTGTGCTTGCTGTATTCGTGCTCTGGAGCGGAAAAGGGGGAGCAGGAATGGCCAGGGCAGCGGCTGTCCAAGATTCCTCTGCAGGCTGCCTGTGCTGAAGACATCGGGTATGAGGCCCAAGCCTAGCGGGGTGTCCGGGTCAATGCAGAGGCAGGAAGCTGTGGGTCCTGTTCTTTGATCCTTAAAGAAACAGGTACTGAAACAAGATCTATGTTTTGCAACCTGATCCCTTGAGGACAGACATAGAGAGGAGGTCAGGGTGTGTTACAATCACCCTGTTGTTACTTAAGCTGTCAGCACGCCTGCCCCGAGCACAGCATCGCAGGCAATGCACGGGGACATGCCCACCCTCTCAGCGTTACAACCTTCACCTTCATTCAGCAGATGCTCGGGGGACACTCACTCGAGGAAGCAGGCAGAGTGGCATTCACCCTCCCATCTTACGAACGAGGACATGGGGTGTGTCTGTAAATGATTTCCCTATGATTAGCAGATTAAGACTAAAACCCAGGACTTCTAGTCAACTCTCATTCATTCCAGGAAATCACTTTCTAGAAAGATTTCAAGCTAACCTGTGTGGTTGGGATTGGGAAGAGCATCTACTCTGGGACTATGAATAACTCTCAGCTTGAAGAGAAGTTGCACGACATGGGTATTCTAAAGATCCACCACTGACCAGACGTTCTTTAAGAGACCTGAGTGGAGGCTCTCATCACAAGGAACTGCACAAGAAAGAATATAACCTAAACAGACACACTCTGCCCTTCGGTTGACAAAGTTGACTTCTCATACATGGTTTCATGTTCTGCTTTCTGGCAGGTATCCAGGTTTCCCATTCCCCTTGTGACTCACTGGCCCCTCCTTCCATGACTGCTGATCTCTTTCTTCCCTTGGGTTTATTGCCCCTCTTTACCATGATGTTTGCTGTCAGAGGCCAGAGAAAGTCATCTCCATTGGAGAAGAGAAGATACAGAAAGCCATTGAGGGAAACTGCAAATATGCTGGTGTCCTACAAGCACCAGAACTTCTCATGACACTACACATTATATATCTGAGTGTGCTGAGCGGTCACATCACAGTGGTGCTGTGTAGCTGTCCTGGCCAACCTGTGGCCTCTGTCCCCTGAAGCTCTGACTAGGGAATAGAGGGTTTGGAAGACAGAGATTTGCAAAGGAGAGGTGATATCCCCAAAGTTGCATGGCTCGTCAATGGCAAAACAGGTACATTTCTACTTTGTTATTCTCTTTTTTCTTATAATTTGTAAGACTGAAGGATTGAGAGGAAGAGCTGGCTCTTTTTAGGTGGGAAAACAAATCATACTATCGCACATTGCCTTCTCACATAGTTTTGCTAAGGGCTAAAAAGGGTCTTGCTAAAAAGGTTCTTGATGGGAAGATCTCAGAGGAAAAAAGTTCAGTCTATTCTCTCCTTCTGGACTATCTTTCTATTCATTCTTCTGGATATTTCTAACAGTTCCTTTAAGGTGTGAGTAGGAAGTGGAATTATAGTGGTCCTATAATCTTCAATGTGCAGACACTATAATTATCTCACCTGGACAGAAGAATGAAAAACTTTAGTATTTTCCATCTGGGATGCATAAAATTGAAGCTTTTTTGCAATCTCTAACTTGGATCCTGGGTTACAAAATACAGTGGCTAAATAAAATGTCTATATGCAACACTTCTCCATAACAAAAAAAGTCCTATCAAGCATTGTCTTTGCCCATATCTGAGCTGCTTTGGGGACTTGCCAGCCTATGTTTTCCCCGGCAGTAATTTTATTTTCCTACTTCAAGGCTATAATTCCAATTCCGTCAAAGAATTATTTTTTATTGTGAGTTACCTTACAAAGAAAGTCATATAGGGGTATAAGAATAAAAGTACATTTAATCATGCACTTAGCTGAATGTAAATATGAAAAAGAACAAAAATGAATAAAATTAAGACTGTCCCTTGTGATGCTTTTTATGGGAAGAATCATGCATTCATAGTTTATTTTTTCAAAGTTTATTGACATTTTTTAAAAGATTTATTTATTTGAGAGAGAGAGAGGGAGGGAGAGAGAAAGAGTGTGTGCATCCACATGCACATGTGTGAGTTGGGGAAGGGGCAGAGGAAGAGAATCTTCAAGCAGCCTCCTCACCGAGTGTGGAGTCTGACTTGAGGCTCAATCTCATGACCCATGAGATCATGACCTGAGCTAAAACCAAGAGTCGGATGCTCAACTGACTGAGCCACCCAGGTACTCCTAAAGTTTATTGACTTTTTAAGATATATTTGGTTACTTTTTTTCCAAAATAACTTTTTTCTCATCATAAAGCTCAATAAATCTTCATTATAGAATATTTAGAAAATAAATACAGAGAAGCAAAAATGTTTCAATTCTAAAACTCTGTAATGTCACCCCTTCAGGATAACCAATGTTTCTAATTTGCTTTGTTTTCCTTCTAGACACACACACACATACATACCCCACTGGGTGACACTGTACAAAGAGTCTCATTGTTTTCCATTTAATATTCCAACAAATATTTACCTACAGCCTTATTTCAGTGACTGATTTGTATCCCTTTGTATAGTATTCTATTAGTTAACCCATTCCATATTGTTTGGCTATTTTAGAGCTACGTTGAACATTCTTATTTTTTTAAAGATTATTTATTTATTTATTTATTTGACAGGCAGAGATTATAAGTAGGCAGAGAGGCAGGCAGAGAGAGAGGAGGAAGCAGGCTCCCTGCTGAGCAGAGAGTCCGATGTGGGGCTCCATCCCAGGACCCTGGGATCATGACCTGAGCTGAGGGCAGAGGCTTTAACCCACTGAGCCACCCAGGCGCCCTACGTTGAACATTCTTGAAACTAATTAGCCACGCCAGTGATTGGGTTCTCAAATTCTGAAGCAGTGTTTTCCTAAAGTGCTTCCTTCTGACACATCGGTGTTCAGTAGTAGAGAAGATATACAGACTGTTAAGGATCTTCAAACCATCATGCTCAAAATAACCTAGAGGGTGACTGAAATGAGTCAGGCTGCTAGAAGTTAAACTTAGATAATAAAGGGCGCCATCACCTACTAAAAGGGTATCACTTTCAGGTACTCATTACTCAGCAGGACAGGGGGAGTAGCCGATGTGGTGTTAGAAGCATTGGTATGAGGAAGCCAACAGCTTACACAGCACATACCTGACACCATCATGTTCCTTTAACTCCCTAAGGTGCCCTTCTTGCCTTTATTTTTGCAGTCTATGTTGACCTCCACTAGAGAATAAGAATTATAAAGAAGTTGGGAGTTGTATGTGATTTGTCCTGAGTTCCATGACCCGTGTCCCCCAACCTACCCCATGCATCAGGGCTGGCCCTGGTGTGACATTAATAAACAGAGGGAGGAATGCTGGTGAAGACTCAGGAGAGATTTGAACCCAGGCCATGGGAGACTGGTGTGAGCTGGCCTGCGTGTGTGTCCTCAGAGGCACATTCCCTTTATTGCTGGAGACTAGGGTAGGAGACTAGGGTAGCACTTGCTGGTTTCTGCATCAATCATCAGTTGTCAAAATTATGAGCATAATAACTTCCTTCAGTGGCACACCTTCCAGCCCAACTACTGGAAAGCACCATCCTTTAGCATGTTTTGCAATGGTAATTTACTAGGAATGTAAATCATGAATAGGCGCATCTTAAAAATCTCCCCAAATTTCTTATGCTGAGCATCTGCCCCAAACTAAACCAAACCAAACAAACAGAAAACCAACTCATCAATTTATCATCTTGATCTAAATGGATTCATTGTGAAAAATGGCCTCTTCTACATTTGTTTCTTCAGGCTACGTTGGAGCAATTTTGGCTTTCTACTACAATGCTTTTCAGTCACAAAGCACTTTGCTAAATGACTCAGTTTTCGATGCCTGCTTTTTGGCTGCTGGTGAGAACTACCAAGAGGCAGGCAGCCCTTCCATCTCTTCTACCTGCATGCCTGGACCCTGACCTCCCTTCACTCGGCCTCTTCTGATATGGAGTCTGCATTACATTCCTGGTACAGAGCCTGCCCCTGGAAGGGGACCTCCTTCCACAGCCCTCTTTCCCACAGTCCCTAATGTCTGTGTTCTGAGATAAAACAAGCCTCATGCTCCATCCCCTTTGCAAACACCTCCTTATCACCAGGTAAAGCAAACATCATTGGAATGTTTCAAAGTACTGCTAACAAAAAGGCAACACAGTCCAAATCACCTGGTTAAAAGTTCTGAGCACTCACCAGCCCTGGCATTGACAAGCCCTTGAAGGAACTCAACAGCGTCAATGAGAAAAACATCAGCTTGTCCTTTTGCCTTGAACACCTCGGGTCAGCCCAGAAGGACATAAGCACCGCAAGGGTTGGGAATTTTGTTTGTTTCGTTCTCTAATGCATCCTCTACCACACTGGGAATGCTACCGGAACGGGACCCAAAAGACTGTCGGGGACATAGGTTGTTTTTTTTGTGTGTGTGTGTGTTTTTTTAAGATTTTATTTATTTATTTGACAGACAGAGATCACAAGTAGGCAGAGAGGCAGGCAGAGAGAGAGAGGAGGAAGCAGGCTCCCCACTGAGCAGAGAGCCCGATGCGGGGCTCGGCTCGATCCCAGGACCCTGAGATGATGACCTGAGCCGAAGGCAGAGGCTTTAACCCACTGAGCCACCCAGGTGCCCCAGGGACATAGGTATTACCCAAATTATATATATACACATTTATGTATATATGTATATATATATATATTTTAGCTAAGTTAAAGTTTTCTTATAGAACAGTCTATTCTTAAACTTCATTATAAATACAATCATTTAGTATCTGGCTTTTGTATCTCGCAAATGTTTAAACTCAGCATGTTTGGGAGATTAATACAGGTCTTAGCATATATTCGGCACCTGTTCCCTTTTCAATGCTGTGTAGTATTCCATAAATATTCTATAGTTTGTTTTTCCATTCTCTTATTGATGGGTATTTGTCTGTTTCTGGTTTGGGGCTGTTATGAATAAAGCTTCCAAAAACACTCTTGTACAAGTCTTTTTGGGAATCTGTGTTTTTGTTTCTCTTGGGTAAATAAACACTCAAGAGTAAAATTGCCAGAGCAGAGGGTAAGGGTAACTTCACATGATTCTGCCAAACCATCAATAAATATTTATTGAGCCCTTTGGAATATATCCAGGTAAATTGTTCTTTCAATCTGAAATATCCTTTCCCTTTCTCCATCAATTATAGTAAAACTCATTTTTTTTCAGGATTTTACCAAATAAAGATTTCCCTGATCGCCATAATATGCATTCAACAAGTTTAATGCTTAAGAGATACTCAATGCATATTTATTGTTTCTTATATTTCATTCAAATCAACCCTTGTCCCCAGGAAGCTCACAGTGTGGTGGAAAGAGAAATATGATGGGGGGTAGGGGAGGTGTGTGCAAGATGTTCCAGAGTGGCAGAGAGGAAATGTAAGTACTACGGTCTGAGAGATCTTTTGGGGACTGGGAGTTTCAGCTTATCTAACAGTTGAGGTGGAAAAAAACGAGGACATTCTAGGCAAAGAAAACTGCTGATGCCAAGAGAGGCAAAAGAACACGTTTCCCTGAGGAGGAGAATCCCAGAAGCTAGAGCAGTGTGTGTGGGGTCAGGGGAGGGGCCTAGGGGATGGAGGGCATTGGTGGGTAGCCAAGATCTGGATCACAGCAGGCCTTTCCTGCCTTATAAAGGCATCTGGATGTTACTTTGAAACCAATGGAGAACTAGTGAATGGTCTTAAAGCAGCAGGCGACATCAGAATTAACGGCCCCTCCTGCTTTCCCACAGCAATTGGTTTGACCTTTATCATACTACTTGGTTCCATTGTCTCTTGCCACTGTGGTTTGCATGTTACCTCCTCGCCAACCTGCCTGCCAGGTCAACCTTGGGAATGTTTTTTAACAACTGTCAACAGGTGTGTATACAGTAGGCATGAGTGCTTTGTGGGTGTTAAATATTTAGGATGGACCCCTGCATTCCTAGGGACTATTGTCACCCTGGGGGCTGCTCAACTGAGAGTTAAGGAGCATGTTAGTTCTCAATGGGGCATAGATCCCAGTGAAGCAGATGTGGGAGAAAAGACCTGAAGTTCAAGATGGAAGATCATGGGGGAAAAAAAAAAAACAAAGCCATACAGAACTAAGAGCTCAGTTGCTCCAGTCATAGCCTTATCTGCCTCCCACCCAGGATCCCACCGAAGTATTTTGGGGCTGTTCTATACCACAAACCTAGCTGCTTTTCTGAAGCTTTCCAGAATTTCCATCTAGTGAACAGATGGCATTGTTTTCATATGAAGAGAAAAAGAACTTCATGTACTCAAACACTGAAAGCTTGAGAAAACACACAGAGCAGAGTAATAATTGTGATGGGGAGAGAACATGACATGTCAACAGACAGCTAGTTTCTGTACGAAGAAAGAATCTCATCAGATCCTTGGCCAGGAATGTAGACTCTGCAGGGAAATGTCCAAGTTGAGGGTGTGTGTGCGTTGATGGGCTGTTCAAACAAGCACTGAGACAGACTACACTCTCCTTTACAAGCATGACTAACTTGTTCTCTCTCTCTCCCCGTATGAAATTCTTATTAGGTACTTGACCCTGAGAATTCAGGGTGAAAAGAATCAGTCCCTGTCCTCAGGGAGCTGTCAGCATGGTGATGGAGACGAACTCATAAAAGATCTACACAGAAAATGAGAACAGCCAGGAGAAGCCCCTTCCCTAGCCTGGAGGGCTCAGGGGAGGCTCCAAGGGAAGGTGGTATCAGAGTGGTCTTAGGAGGTGCCTGGGAGCTGGCCAGGAGAAATGCTAATGAGGCAAAGTAAAGGATGTTGTAAAGGGCATTCCACACTGAGGGGACAGTGGGAGCAAGAGTACGGAGGTCTCAGGAGTGAGAGGAGCACAGAGACATGATACAATCCATTCAACATGGCTGGCTAGGGCAGGGAGTGGCAAAAAAAAATGAGGCAGAGATGTAAGCTGGGGATTAGAATACATCTGAGCACAAGGAAATATTTGAGCACAACAACATTACACAAGTTCATGCAAATTACTTGCAAAACAAGGTATACCTTATCAGTACACCTTCTCGTAAGGTTAAGAGCACGGGCACATTTGGTAACAGAACCACGCTGCCAAGATCAACAGGCTACCCCAGGAAAAATTAGTTATGCATTCATTCAATATAAACACATATATCCAACATGTGTGCTCAGTGCCCAGCACTGGGAGACCCATAATAAATATTATACTCCTAACAAAATGACTAGCACTTGGCACTCTGCCCAAAGTAAGCACTCCGTAGGCAGCTGGTGAATGAATAAATGAATGATCAGTTTGGGCCCCTGCCCAAGGAGCTCATAGTCTAGTGGGGGAAGCAGAGAGGCAAGCGATGATTATAGTATCAAATGATGACAGTTCAGATAGAGCAGGGAATTTACGCTAAAAAGATGTCTGCAAGAAGCCAGAAAGTCAAAGAAGTAAATGAAGAGACCTCTTCGTGAAAGACAATAGGGACTAGTGGGGACTACAGGCAGTGGAGAGCACGTGCTCGTTCTAAAGCGCATAGTTGCTAGCCACCTCCAGGCAAATAAGGATCAATAGATGGTGGCAATTTGGGTTTTTATTAAGTGAAATGTCACTGTCTACATTGGTTGCTCCTACATGCCAAGACTCTAGCATGGTCAGCCTGGTACCTACACATAGGTGATGACATAGAGAGAGACAGAGAGAGAGGGAGAGAGAGAGATTGGTTAACAAGGCACAGGGCCTGAAAAACTGCCTTTTTTGGATAGACATGGCATAGGACAGAGTGACCTGCAGAATCAGAGCAGTACACCATCGCTCTCACAGTCAGGAGGGCAAAGGGCATCAGGCACTGCCAGCAACCATGGCCTCTGCCTCCTGGCTGCCCGTCTGGCTCTTGTGTACCTGGTGAGGGCCTGACCTGAGATCAATCTCTGGCCCTCTGAGGCCAGGACCAGGCTGCCTGGGTGGCGGTTGCTAATTCCCTGGCCATGGGGATCTGTTTAGGGCTGTTTGTTCTGCAGAAGGAAACAGAAAATTGCAGTGTATCAGAACCCCGCTCCTCGTCCTGCACAGCCGCCTCCCCCACCACAGAAAAGCTGCTGAACAAACAGAGAAATCAAAGATGATTATACACTGCTGGAAACCCGCGTGCTTCCGCCTGGCTGCGTCCCCTGCCAAACTCTTATGTAAGCCGCAGCTCCACTCGGGCCTGCGACGGAACAGAGCCACCATTGACAGCCTGTCCTGGACCTGCTCCCTGCCCGCAGCTTTCCTGTGGTCCTGTCTCACCTGCAGCAGCCCCGCCCTGGGGAGGGGAGGGCCACCTCGCCCACCGACAGGCTGCTTTTACATTTGCTCTGGGATTTCCCCCTTCCTTCCCCAGCCAGTTCAGAAGAATGGGTGGGTCCACACTAGGAGTTGACTTTGGTCGGACTCCAAGTGACTAAGACGTTTTCTACTGGAAAACTCCATTTGACGATCTGGGGGAGGTAGGTGTTTCTTACCCTCTAAAGTGAATGTTTAGATACCAGAGCTGAATGAGTAACTCCTGGAGCCCAAGGTGACCCCCTGGCCAGAAAGGGCCTGACCTCGCTGCTCTCATGACCCATACTTATTTCTATTTAGGGATTCCCGGCAAGTCCCTCAGCCCTAACCCACCTAAATGGACTTAGAGGGGCTTTTCCTTTGATGTGTCCAGGACTCGCGTAAATAAGCTGAATTCTCAGGACTCTTTCTGCACCACAGGGTTGGGAGCACTCAATGGCTCCTATGGCAAGTGCCCTGGAGATTTTGAGTGTAAATTTTGACCTTTCGGCGTGGTTGTAATTACATCTGAAATGAGGTCCTGCTGTTCAGTGTCCACTCTGTTTAAGGGTGGATCCCTTTCTCTCTATTCAACACTGGCCTTCTCTTCTTTTCCCTTTTGCTGTCTCGACCACGCCTCAGTCACGCTCAGATTCTCAAGTTAGAAGGGGCCTGGACTTTGGAGTCAGATAGAACTGTTGGAGATACAGCTTGTCATTAGGAGGCTCTGTGACCTTAAGTCACAGCCTAAACCTTGATAAGTCCCTGAAATAGACTGGCTTCCCTTAGTTTTCCTGTATCACGTGAGAAACGCACAAGTCTTCCTGGGGTGGGGTAAGGGGGCGATTCAGGGTTAGGGGAATGGCTGACCATGGCCACCTTTTGCTTGTTCTATCATGGAAAGGGCGAGTGAGTGGATCCAGCAGGCAGAACCCTTCGTTGGTTGGTGAGATTGCACCAGGAGTGAGGGACTGAACTGGAATCTTGGCCTCAGTCCCCTCTCCCAGCTCTCACTTCTTTCCTTCCCTGTTAATCCTGAAGGGTGCCCTTCACAAGCCAAGGGGCCTGGATGGCTGTCTAACTTTTCCTTCCCCCCTGAAGACCTAGGTGCCTGATTTTATTGGTAGATATCTCCTTCCAGGAAGATGGGTAACAAATTCTTGCTGTACATTTCTTGCACAGGCATTCTGATAAAGCTCCAACCAAAGAAGGAATTGTCTTCTCTAGATTCCAATCCATGGAAGGACACATCAATAGGTCTCGGAATCTTGGTAAGAGAAGGAATTTATGGGGTTACCCCAAAAGCACCATGGAAGTGAGAGAGGAAAAACTCAATATCCTCAGTATTGCATTGTGACCACATTGGGAAAATAATAAATTGCCCTTGCCTTGAACAAACCTGAGGTCTTAATCCTCTTCTTTGGGGAAGCTCGGCTTCTAACAGGGAGCTCAGGATGACCTTTGGCCGGGAAATGAACCGTGTGTCTGAAATCAGTAAAACTTGATTCCTTTCACATGGTCCAACTCTCCCAGTCCGGAGGGATAAAATTCCCGGCTCCTGGCCCCCTGTGGTCTCTGTGAGTGAGCTCATCCACCCCTGCCAGTTTTCTGGATAATAATGAGACTCACGTTACTGTGTCTTGTTACGCGGCTACCTAAAAAAAGAGAGAGTAGTGGTGTGGTTAGGATGGGGCCTTGGGAAGTGAGCCTCTTCCAGCATCTTTCTCCCTCTGCCCCACAGCTGTCTTCCTGCCTGGCAGTACAACCTCGGACAAGAAGCCTCCTTCCTTGGATCCTTCTAATCTCCACCTGGAGAGTGGAGGTAAGAGTATTGTGAAGTTGGATAATCTTGACCAAGGGACCTGGTTTCTTCATAAAACATTCTTAATCTGTTTAGGACAGGGCAGATAACCCAGTGAAAGATAGAGGCTACACCAGCCGTACCCCCAAATGGGATGGTTAGTACCAGAAAACACTTTCATGCAGCTACTAACTAATGGAGCAAAAGGATCAGCTGGCCCACCGGCTGGGATTCATGAGATCAGCCCTTTGGAAGCTTCCTCTTCAACCCCAGGCAGTATGATGGCCTTTTGACAGCTTTTATGGGATAAACGCTGGGTCAGGATCATGCAGATCAATTCCCAATGATACACGGATAGATAAGAAAATTAAAAAGTAGGTGACACCCAATTTTTATCAATCATGCTCTGTCTATAAAATTTTTTTTAGATTTTATTTATTCATTTATTTGACAGAGAGAAAGATCACAAGTAGGCAGAGAGGCAGGCAGAGAGAGAGGGGGAAGCAGGCTCCCTGCTGAGCAGAGAGCCTGATGTGGGGCTCGATCCCAGGACTCTGGGATCATGACCTGAGCCGAAGGCAGAGGCTTATACCACTGAGCCACCCAGGTGCCCCGTCTATAAAATTTTTTAAAAAAGGCATCAGGAATCGGGGCGCTCAGTGGGTTAAGCCTCTGCCTTCGGCTCAGGTCATGATCTCAGGGTTCTGGGATCGAGCCCCACATCAGGCTCTCTGCTCAGTGGGGAGCCTGCTTCCCCCTCTCTCTCTGCCTACTTGTGATCTCTCTGTCAAATAAATAAAATCTTTAAAAATAAAAGAGCATCAGGAATCATTGACATGCCTCTTGTAAGATTTAGAAACATACAAACACTCTAGTGAAAGATTTTGGAGTTTCTGCACTAAACTTCAGTCATTAATAATTACTGCTTGGTCTAATCTGGGCCATAATCTTGTGGGTAGTAGATCACTTACTTCTGAAAGTTTCTAAGAGTAAAAAGTGTTCTGGAATACATATGAGGCTTTTCAGGACAAGTTGTTTTTGATTTCTTAAAAATGAAATTCATTTTTTACAAAAGTTTTAGATTTTCAGAAATATTGTAAAGACAGTGCAGAATTCCCATCTACGTCTTATCCAGTTTCCCTTTTGATTACATCTTACAAATGGTACATTTGTTATAATTAACGAAGAAATATTGATACACTATTATTAACTCACATCCACACTCTAGAAAATGGGGGTTTTGTGGAACATTGGCATTAAGATTTCTCAGAGGTATCTTAACTTGGGCTTTCACATGGTGGAGAGAAGTTCTTTGCCGACCTCAGACCTCCCTAATCATGTCTTGGAACATTCACTGGATGTTCACTGCTTTGCTGCCTTCTTTCTGCAAAGAAAAATTCGTTTTCTAACTTAAGAACAAAGCAACTCTCATATATCTTGTTCGAAGCTGTTCTCAAAAGTATCCTAAAATGGCAGTAGAGTGAACTGGTGAGTAGAGATTTTGAATCAAACAGATGGGATCCCAGTTCTGCCTGATAAGCTGTTACTTTATCAAGCCTCATTTTCCCCACCCGTAAGATAGAAATAATAACACTGTTTTCCTCGTTGATTTGCCATGAGGATTGAGTACAAATATTTCAAAAGCCCTTAGCACAGTGCCAGACATTTAATATCAGTCACAAATGGCAGCTATTCATTAAGCTTAAAAGGTGACACCTTTTTGAAAAGCACCTGTGCTCAATAGACTAGTCAATGAACAATCTAGATGAATTTACTGAAAAGTAGCTTTTTAAACAAAGATCAGTTTCAAAGGTCAGTAGGGAGAAGATAAATAGTTATAGAAGCATGAACTTCATTGCCCAAAGAATCCTCTTCAAACTGGAAAGAAAAAGGTAGTCATGGGGACTGCTGATGTGAAAACATGTAAGGAACCACCCAGGGGCTTTCCCTCTGGAGGATGAAAATATCAGTAAATGTTTGGAGCAGTAAATATCTCTCTTGAAGGTATTTTTAAGGGAGAAATGACACCTTGGGGCTAATTAGGAATATTGTGCAGATCTGGCCCCCGTCCGCACCTCAGTTCCTACTCCCATCTTGACACCTCTTCCAAAGCCACAGCAATGGGGAGCTACAGCAGTTGATTAGACACACAGGCCCTCTTGCCTTCCATGTTCTTCTATGCTCTACGCCTTCTGTCTGGGTGGACCCCACCCTTTACCTGCCTAACGTATTCTTCAACATTCAGTTTAGGTACCGTCTGTTCTGGAAAGTCTTCCCCAGCCACCGCTGTTCCTATTAGGCATGCTCTCCTAGACTCCCAGGCTTCATTCTCAGAGAGGGGGCACTAAACCCACCTCATGCCCTCTTGTGCCTCACTCTGTTGTAAGTACGATGGGTAGCGCAAGGCTAGCATGGTACCTGGGACCCGATGAATGGTTCAGGAACATCAGGTAGAACCTATTCTCTGACCATCTGCAAGCTGATGGACCTTCGATTCTTCTCTCAAACTGAATGAGAAGAATGTGGATTTGGTAAAAGTCACATTTTTGTACTTGAAGCATAAATGAGAAAACTTCAAATGTTTCTCTTTAAAGAATATAATTGAAGCCAGTGGAATATTAAACAAGATATTTCGTGCATTGGTTTTCAGGACCCAGTGCATGAAACAGTGTTGGGCTGGGTGACATTTTCCCAGGTCAGTGAGGATTCTTCTCAAAAAAATTATCACCTGTTTTGTGAGGGTGCCCAGAGCTATTAGCAGGGCTTCCTCTGCTAAGAGGGGCAGGGTATCCTATAGCTTGCTTCTTTAAACTCCCCCAGGGGATCCCCTAGGTCTGTCTCTGCCCTTTTTCCTACAAATGGTGGCCATTGTGATTAATTCAGTTCAGGAAACAAAAGTTAAGTAATTTTTCTTTGGAGGTCACATAGCTACTGAATTTTGAAATTAGGATCCAGGCCCTTCTATCTGATTCCAGAGCATTTAGTCCTTGTTTTCTTCTTCAGCTGACACCTGCTCACATCATGGGCTTGGTGCCCAGAAGGATAGAGCCTTCTTGTATGAGGCTGAACTGACACACCCAGATCTATTTTACGCACTTATCCTAGACTGGATCGCATCAATGTCCTTTTATCATTCAGTAAGTATTTTACATCTCCTGACTCTCTTCTCGTCTTTATATGTTGGAGTCCTCTACTACTGGGTATGAAAACAGCATTCCATGGTAGATAAAGAGGCATCTTTATACCTCACACTATTAAAACTTATCCTACAGGGGCGCCTGGGTGGCTCGGTGGGTTAAAGCCTCTGCCTTCAGCTCAGGTCATGATTCCAGGGTCCTGGGATCAAGCCCCGCATCGGGCTCTCTGCTCAGCAGGGAGCCTGCTTCCTCCTCTCTCTCTGCCTGCTTCTCTGTGATCTCTGTCTGTCAAATAAATAAATAAAATCTTAAAAAAAAACAAAAACAAAAAACAAAAAACTTATCCCACAGCAGGATCCACTCCGTACCTAATGATTATGACAGAATTTCCAGTGGGAGGATTGTGCCATGGGTCAAATCATTTGACAATGGACTCCAAAACCTCTTTATTCTTTTTAAAAAAAGATTTATCTATTTTAGAGAAAGAGAAGGAGCACGAGTGGAAGGAGCAGAGGGAGAGAGAATCTCACGGCAACTATGTGCTAAGTATGGACCCCAACATGGGGCTCGATCTCACAGCTCTGAGATCAGGACCTGAGCTGAAATCAGGAGTCAGACGCTTTACTGACTGAGCCACCCCAGGCACCTCCAAAACCTCTTTAAATAGGTAAGTTGGATAAGAGCTTTGTGCCAAGATAAGTAGGACTTTGCTGGGTTTTGGACATTTTAAAATATATAAGGTTAGTTTTTATAATACAGATAGCTTCTTGGCATGATATAGTCCTATATAAAACAATACAGGGCACTCAGCTTTTTGGTTAAATTTTCGGCATTAGTGGTTTATAAGTCAAGGCAGCAACACGCACAGTTGCAGTAGATGTTCCCATGTGAAGAGCCCTTGGGCCAGCAGGTAAGTATTTTCCTGCTGGAGCAATGGCCACTCTGTCCTCAGGCTAAAAGCATCTAGGAAGAGGGGAGCTGGCACCTGTGTGGAGGAATAAGCTCCCCGATTCTGCTTAGCACCTGCACTTAGAGATGACCTTGTTATTTCTGTCTCAGAGTAATCATCTTGACTGACAACATTCCTTGCCTTCAAAGCGGCAAGTTAGTACAGAGGTAAAATATAAGCTGATTCAGAAATGAAAACCCATCAAGTGGTGAGGAAAACAGAAAGAAGCAGAAGGCAGATCCATATGTCCCCTCTGGCTTCTGCCGGTTAGGCTCACCCCAAGTCAGCCTCACTGTTCCCTCGCTGGGAGATTATTCTGTGGTTTTGGCATAAGACTGCGATCTGGGAGAGAAAGCGAAGTCTATGGATATGGTTGCCTTTTCTCCTTTAAGCCAACTAGTGCCTTGTTTTCCTGTGAGCTTGCCACTGTGGGAAAATTGGACAAGTGTAAAGTTCCCCTCTTTGTCTCCAGCACACTTCATTTACCAGTGAGCCAAGCTGGGAACAGAGCCGCCTCTCACACAGCTCATGAATGACTCTGTTTTCTCAGGGCAGCCTCTGCCTGCCCATTGTCTAACTGTCATGCCCTCTTGTATAGGTGTTCCCTGCAGTCCCGGCTGTTATGTAACGCCTATGCAGGGAACATTGCGTGAGAGCGAGAGATCAGAGAGAGAGAGAGAGAGAGAGGAAAAACCCAGAGGGTAACCGAGACCAAAATGTCTTCCTGGAGAAGGAAAAACAAAATGCTAGCCATTTGTCAGCTCTTTTCCTCTGGCTTGTTTGCCTGAGTGATAAACTTTGATGCTGGCATACAAAACCTCATGGCTGGCTCAAGTGAACACTTCTGTTTATAGCCACAAGGCTGGACATGCTGTACCCTCCCACCCACATTGGTACAGCCACCACATAGGTCCTGCCACAAGACTGACAAGAAATCCTATCCCTTCTCTCTTATGGCCTAGGGGGAAATGATTTTCCCTCCTGGGTCACCAAGTCCTATGCCTCCGTCTCCTGTAACAGCAGTGGCCCAGTGAGCCTCTCAGTCCTGGTTAGAGAATTGCTTTCCCCCTTGGAGTTGATTACAGCAATTTCTGGGTGGCCCTGACTCAATCAGCATTCAGTGTAGAGAGGCAGCCACCACTTGGTATCCATAAATGGGGCCACTCTTCCTCATATGTGCATCACTGGGATGCCATGTTTGGGACTTGAATGTTACCCACCCTTCCTTTGGGCATACTACCAGTATTGTGGTGAAATGAATGGAAATGGTGCTTGTCATTCTTTCTCTATCTGCTCCCACATCTTCCCCAAGCTCACCCTTCAGAATAGCAGCCCCACGGCCACAAGAAGAGACCTTATGGCAAATAAAGTAGGATTCCATGGCCAGATGTTTTGGGGGAATCCTTGTATACTCAACCCACTCTCAGAAAGTCACAAGCCTGTTAGCATGATAAAGTCCTGAACTGTTTGCTCTAAAGAACCCTATACCTCTTTGGCATAGTATTTCCCAAACTTACTTGACCATGAGTCTATAAGCTCTGAGAGACTTGCCCTGTATTGCCCATGGTTGGATTTGTAGTGCACAGTCCTGCTGTGGATGTCAATAAGTGCATTAAATTGAAGTGAATTTAATTGACCTTTCTTTCTAAGTCATATCCAATAACATCCTACAGAGGTCATGTTCCATGGAACACACTTTGGTGAATGCTGTCTATACCATTCACTTGTTCTGTTAATTACAATGAAAAGAGAAGAACAAGAGCCACAGTTGGACCCAAGATGAGACTTTCTGGTCCTCACGTAAGAACAGGCTGTAGGAGGTACCTCTGTCCACAGCCCCTTGAATGCATCCAGCCTCCACCATGAGCCATTGCACAGGGAGATGGCATATGACTCTTTTCACCCTGACCTTTTGATTTGTCTCTTTACCCACTCTGTTTTGTTTACTCTGTTTTGTTCACTCACTCTTGTTTTGTTCACTCTTGAACTGTTTGCTTTGGTGACTCCTTTACAGTAGGTTTTCCAACTCTCTTCTTATTATAAAAATCCATTAAAACAAAACCAAAACCTTGTCTCTATCTTGCTGGCTAGGGCTTTCGAGTCTGAAAAACCTAGACTTGAATCCATATTCTGCCATTTGCTGGCTGTAAGACTTTTAGAAATTTCTTGTACCTATCAGAGCCTCAATATCCTCTCTTTAAAGTGAGGATAATAGCAGCACCTGGCTCACAGACTTGTGAGTATTAAATGAACATGTAAAACTTCAGCACAGTGTCTGGCTCTTAGCCAGTGCTGGGAACATGGTGAGAGCACAACTGCTCTCCCCCTAAGCTCTTAGCTGTGTGTGCTGCCTAGATTTGCACACACGCACACCTCCAAGTAAGCTTTTCCTCTCCCTCCACTGGGTCAGCCCCATGAGACCCAGGTGACAGAAACTCTGGTCCAGGCATCCTCTCCTTTTGGAGATTTTTCTCTTCTCTCTTCTCTCTCTTTCATCTCTGTCCCCTTAGTGCTGAAGATTTCAGTAGCCCCTTAGATTTACCCCTTCACCACTTTTATGTCTCCTTGGGGCCCTGCCAAGGAAAGGTAACCCTTCATTGGTAGAGTGTTTATAGTTTGCAAACTTCTTTCTAATACATTATCCCATTTAATCCTCACAACAGTGTTCTGAATGTTATAGTTCTGTGGTTGAGAAAATAAGTGACTCCGTGACTTGTTTGAGGTTACATAACAATCAAACATTGGAGGCTAGATTTGAACCCAGGTCTGTCATCAGTTGCAATGTTCTCCCTCACCTTCTCACCACAACTGCCACTTGAATAATTGTGGAGCATAATGGGAGGCAGAAGGTTATCCTCCTGTCTCCTCAGGACCTTGACATGAACATTCTTGGTTTTTTTTTTTTAAAGATTTTATTTATTTATTTGACAGATAGAGATCACAAGTAGGCAGAGAGGCAGGCAGAGAGAGAGGTAGAAGCAGGCTCCCCGTGAGCAGAGAGCCCGATGCGGGGCGCGATCCCAGGACCCTGGGATCGTGACCTGAGCCGAAGGCAGAGGCTTTAACCCACTGAGCCACCCAGGCACCCCGAACATTCTTGTTTTTATCTCCACTTCCATCCCAGGACATGGCCTTGAGCAATAAAAGGACATGGAAAGAGAGGATATGAGAGGAAAAGAAGATATAAGGGATTAAAGAAGATAGACCAACAGACCCTCCAACTGCATGTCTCAAATTCTGGTCCTGTTCCCTACCCAAGTGTTCCCAGCCTTCCCTTTTCAGGATAGTGGCACATGGTATTAGGGCCAATTTAACATTAAAACCTGTTAAATCCCTAGGGCCTGCCTTGGCCTACTTAGCCATAGTGACTCCATGTTGCCTAGATAGCCATTTTGTTGTTTAATAAATGCCTCAGCAGTTACTGATATCGGTTCCGGGTAACCATTGCTAAAACACATACCTAAAACAAGGCCATTTTGTTTAATAAATGCCTCAGCAGTTACTACTATCGGTTCTGGGTAACTGTTACTAAAACACACAGGTAGGACACATCCAATCAGCCAAAGCCACATACGTAAAGGTCTGTGGTTGCACCCTATAAAACTAACCTGTAAGACCAAGGTGGGGGTTCGCTGTCTTCGGAGGCAGCCCTGGCCGGTCAGTCTGACTTCTAATGCTTGGCATAGAATAAGGCTTTGCATAACTTTCACTTTGTCTCAGTCTTGTTCCTTTGATAACAGACCCAACATTTGGGGGCTCATCTGGGATCAAACGATGAGAACTGAGCCAGCATCAGAATTTCTGGGAAAAGCCTCCAGAGGTAAGTTCTCCAGATTTTATTCTGTGAGATCTGGTCTGTCTATCTGGTTGCGGAGCTCCAGGGTGTGGCCCACCGGGGAGAAGCTGGATGCAGCATTGCTCTCCAGGGCTGGAGTGGATGCGGGGATGCCCCATCCCTCTTCTGGTAGATCGCCAAGGGATTCGAGTCCCCCTAGGCAGTCAGGGGACCAAGAAAATCCCCACCAGCGGGTGGTTGCAGGGGACTGAGAAAATCCCCACCAGCCACTGGGTCTGTGGTTGTCTTTGTCTTGTCTTTTTGTTGTCTGTTGTGTTGCTCATTTGTAGGGGACCGAGAAAATCCCCACTGGTGAATGTTTGTAGGGGACCGATAAAATCCCTACCAGCGGCAGGTTCTGGGTAAGGGCTGCTGGGTCTGTGGTTGTCTTTGTCTTGTCTTTTTGTTATCTGTTGTATTACTTGTTTGTAGGGGACTGAGAAAATCCCCACTGGCAAATGTTTGTAGGGGACCAAGAAAATCCCCACCAGTGGCAGGTTCTGGGTAAGGGCCGCTGGGTCTGTGGTTGTCCGTGTCTTGTCTTTTTGTTGTCTGTTGTGTTTGGAGAAATGGGGCAAACAGAGAGTAAGGGGACTCTGACTTTCATCTCTCGGTTCCTCCTAGTAGATGTGGGACTTCTCCCTTGCTCATTTCTTGTGTTAATGGCTATAACTGGAGCCAACTGTGATTAGTCTAACTCGAGACAGAGACTTTAAGGAATATTCCCAAGCAGCTGCCAAAACTCCCTTTGTTTCAGGGAAGTTCCTTGCCTTCTCTGGCCTGATCTGGACTGCCTAGCCCCTCCCCATTGCTGGCGGGGCCTTCTTGCAGCACTTTGTTCTTCTGTCTCCCCCTTCTGTTTCTGCACCAGCTTGGGTGTGACCTGCATACCTGGCCTCTAGATCATCCTCAGTGCTTCCTGCACCATGGTTCCTTCTCTCTTTGCTGTCAAGGAACAAAAAGAGCAGCCCCTGGACCTAACACCCCCCACTCCAGATCTTCCCACCCATGTCTCAGGTAAACATTCAAAATGGAGTGGGCCCAGGTGGAATGTAAATCAGAATTTAAACTAAGTTAAGCTTGTTGGTTTAATTAAGATAGACATGTCTTTAAAGATACAGCAGTAAATATGAAACTTTAATCAAAGTTTACTGAAGGTCAAATAAGCTCATGTTATTTGTTAAAATCTGTTAGCAAAGAAATAACTAAACCATGATTAATTGTCTGTCTCAAAGTTTTAATGGGTAATTGTTAAAGTAGCTTTCAAAGTCTTTGGTAACCTGAAACTTTAAAGGTTTGCTTGGATGACAAATGGAATTAAATTTGTTGGACATCTAGATCTTAACCAAATAGGATAAAATACTAAAGCATTAATTACTGGAACCAGGTTGTGCTTTTGACTTCTTACTGCAAAAAAATATTTAAATCTGTTGGTAAACATGTTTTATGCTTAACTGATTCATGAATTTGCCTATCTACAGAATTCTGTTGTAACTGTTCAGAATTAATACTTAGCCATACTTAGCCATAGCTAGAGACTAAAGTGTTTCTAAGAATAAAAAATTCTGCTAACTGTAACTAAGACTGATGAAAGTAAGGAAAACAACCCTATATGTAAAAAGTAGGAGATACAAAAAAAGAATAAGGAATGGAAGTACATTTTGTTAAGATAAAAGGTAATTTTGTTCTAGATGAGATAATTGTTTGGAAAAAAAAAAGAAAAAATGGCTTGGGACAAAAACCTAGATGCAAAAAAATTGTAAAAGTTTTGTGAAGGGAAATCTTCAAAAAAGAAATTTTAGGTATGGTCAGGATGGACTAAGATTAAAATGAATTTTAAAATGTAGCACATCAGAATGATAAATACACATGAAATGACTCCATGTATTCTAGACTACCAAAAGGAAAATGCCATTAAGGTTTTTATTAAAAGTTTTAATGTTGTCTAAAAAAAAACAGAGGAAAGGCAGTTGACTGATAACTGATAGTAAGTTTAGAAAGACTGTACACACACACAAAAAAGAGGGCCTAAGAGAGTAAGTAGTTTTGTCTTAAAATAAAAATGTCTGGTTGCCACAGAACATGAAAGAAAATAATAAAAACTAAACTTGAGAATATTTAAGAAGTCACAGAAGGCTTGGGGAAAGTGTCCTTTATTTGCCTTGGTTTATAGGTTTGAAAGAAAACTATGAAATATGTTGGAAATTTAACCATATTAGATCAGTTTTGATGGGTATATTCACAAAAAGGAAAAAAAAAGACTAATAAATCTTTTCCTGTAAAATATTTCTGTTCAAATGAGGCATAGTATTTAAGAAAGGAAGACTAAAGCCCTGTGTCATGGCAAATCTATTGGTGATCCACTCAAGTAAATGTTGACTATTATGTAAACTAAAAAACACTGGTACAAAAAAATCTGCTTTCTCTCTGTTCAAAAAAACAAAGTTTTCTTAAATTAATTGATCTTCTGTTAAGAAGAGAATATAAATGATTTTCTCTTTGCCTGCCCAGAGAAACCAGTTTCTATGTTTTGTTTTATCTGTAATCCTATTTAAGCATGTGCTTTAAAACTTAAATTTTAGCAATTGTCAACAAGATTTAAATTATAAATGAGATCTCTTTGACTCATAATGCTTTTCCTTGGTATGCTAATTTACTCAGAAAGTACTACTAAACCAATGATAAACCTTGGGTTACATTTGGGTAAATGCTATAACTATTATAAAATTTCCATGCATTTCCTAAAGTTTTAACCTTTTAATAAGGTCATCACTTGATATTGTAATTATTGAAATGTTGTGTGTCACAAAAGTAACCTGATTTTCTTGCCAATTAAATTGTAAAACCATATCTACTCTGAGTTTTTGTCACATATAATTGTTTTAATTCTTATAAAATAAGTTTTACCTTAAAGGAGATTCATATAAAGGACTTTCAGGACAGATACAGGTATTTGATATGTTAAAAATCCTAGAACTAAAATGGGTAAGAATTCCCAGAACTAAGTAAGAGCTGCATTCAAACTGAACCAAAATTAGTAACATGAGACTAAATGAACTAGAAGATTATAATATTGTATCTGTTATTTTAAACATTGCTGGCTCTCTAATGTTTACTCTTCCCGACAAAGAAAACTCTTTTCTTAAGATGTCTGTGACTTACAGAAATGTAAAAGTATTTATTTATAAACAAATCAAAGCATTCAACTTTTCTCTCTATCTGAACCCTCTGAAACTCAAAAGGTCTCAGCAAGTATTCTCATGGCAATCGGTCATTTGCATAAGTTCAATAAGAATCTGTTCTCCTTATAACAGGACACCATTGGAAACACTAGTTATTTTACCAAGGCTTTGACTGGAATATCATATTTGAGAAAGACTCAGATATGACCAGACAGCTTAAAGGAACTAAGGTTGACTTTATAAAACCTGGAGCCATAAAGCCCCTTAAAACTGTTGGCCTGATACCTTGCTTACAGAGTTCCCAGCAGCCTCACCAGGTGAGAAAAAGAATGTCACTTCCTGGCAGGTGCAGGAACCTCAGGATACTTTGGGGACCTCAGAAAGAGGAATTCGCCCAAATTGATTGGTATTGCAGGCATATCCGATGGCAAGTACTTGGCTTGGCTTCTGGCCTGGAGAGACTATTACAAGTTCAACCTAGAGATTCCTTATAAAAAGTTCCAGCAAAGCAGATTCTAAAAGATCTATATGATCACTCACTGTTCTTGCTGAGCTTATGTAAATAATTAGGCCAAGTTTGTTAAAACTGAACTTATTTTTCAAATAAATTAGTTCTGATTTGGCTATCTCTGAAAATTAGGGTTATTTTAGAAAGAAAAATTATGTTTCAATAACACACCTTTGTGAATATTAAGTTCTAAATTTTGTTGTCTTTAGATATTTGTTTACTTAAACTAGACAACTTGAGGTAAACTTCAGAGAAGTTACACAATAGCTCGCTTAGACAATCTTATCTAATATTCTGTAGAGATAATAACAGAACCCATTGGACACAAATATATGTTAGTTTTTATAGATACCTTTTCAGGGTGAGTAGAGACTTTTTCCACCAAACATGAGATGGCAGAAATAGTAGCCAAACAAAACAAACAAACAAACAAAAAACCCAAAAATAAAACAAACAAAAAAAAACCTACTAGAAAAATAATTCCTAGGTTTAGGCTGCCTCTTGCGATCGGGTCAAACAACGGCCCTGCATTTGTGAGTTCAGTCTCACAGGCATTGGCCAAGGCCATGGGCACTAGTTAGAAACTACACTGTGCCTACTGGCCCCAGAGTTCCAGGCAAGTAGAGAGAATAAACTGGACTCTTAAAGAGACCTTGACAAAGTTAATTCTGAAAACTGGCAGTGGATGTTTTCCCTTCATGTACACCCTACTTAAACAAGGCATGATGTACACCCTACTTAAACAAGGTTACCCCATTTAAAATAATGTTCAGGAGACCCCCTCCACCCTTCCCATGGCTACAAGAGGTTGCCCTAACAGAAATAACTGATCAGTCTGTACTCCAGTCACTGCAGGCACTAGAGTCTGTCTTAAAAAAAACCCACACAGGGATCCGAGCTGCCTACACTGAGACAGAGACGGAGATGGAACCACATCCATACCAACCCAGAAACTTGGTTTGGATACACTACCACTGAATAAAAACTTGAAGCCTTGCTGAAAGGGATCATTCACTGTAATCCTGACCACCCCCATGGCAGTAAAAGTAAAAGACATCAGGATCTGGATTCACACGTGTCACACCAAATGAGCCGAAAACAAGAACACCCCCCAGAAATGGGAACCACTGCCGGTGGACCCCACCAACTGTGGACTAAAACTAAGACGCAAAAGGGTTTCATAACTTGGTCACTTTTAACCCTGTTCCTATTCAGCAGCAGTCAGGAAACACCTCATTGGCCTAAAACAGCCCAATGGACCATAATAGTCCCTACTGTCTTCACTAACTTCCTTAAGGCCCCCACCAGAGCCTGGTTTGCTTGCAGTTCAGGAAGAGTCAAAGAATTGACTAATCTCCAAAGAAAAAGGGGGAATGTTAGGGCCAATTTAACGTTAAAACCTGTTAAATGCCTAGGGCCTGCCTGGGCCTACTTAGCCATAGTGACTCCATGTTGCCTAGATAGCTATTTTGTTGTTTAATAAATGCCTCAGCAGTTACTAGTATTGGTTCCAGGTAACCGTTACTAAAACACATAGGTAGGAGACATCCAATCAGCCAAAGCCACATACATAGAGGTCTGCGGTTGCACCCTATAAAACTAACCTGTAAGACCAAGGGGGGGTCGCTCTCTTCAGAGGCGGCCCTGGCTGGTCAGTCTGACTTCTAATGCTTGGCATAGAATAAGGCTTTGCATAACTTTCACTTTGTCTCATCTCGTTCCGATAAGCATACTTGAGAATCCAGTATAAGGAATGCTACATTGTGAATGAGTAAAATTCCTCAAAACCCCTCTAGGAGGGCTTTTTTAGTCTTTGCTTTCTGAGAATAAGTACACATACAAACACACACACACACATACACACACACACCCCTCTCTGGTACTAAAATAAAGAGATGAACAAATGGTGGTTTTCATTTTTTATTGTTCTTTATATCACATCCTACAACAAATATATGAAATCTAGTGATCATCTAAGGACCTAGAATGCCTTTGTAATTGTAAATGGCAGATCTTTAGATGTGAGTTCCTGTAAAGGTAGAAGCTTGTCAAGAGCAAGAGGCATTCAAAAGATGCAGTAATCCTAGGCCAGCACCATGGACAGTCACCCACTTTTCTGATTACTGAGGCCTGATGCCCTAGGTTAGGAAGTGGCAACTGAGAAAAGAGGGATGGGTCTTCTTTCCCTATGGGAAGAATCATACACTAGGAAAAGTAATGCTCTCTATTCTTCTATATATCAGTTGGAGAATTTGGACTGTGATGATACAACTGACACAGGAAAGAAATGGTAGTGTCTTGCCATCTGGTATGGAGGAATCAGGAACAGCTTGTCAAATGCTTCTCCTCCTTCTGGTCCACTTTAATTCTTCTTTCTTTCTCCAGCCTCCAAAGGGCTCTGAAAAAGCATCTCCCATGTTATTCTCACACAGGAGGCTCAACACAAAGAGTTTAAAGCCTTCTGACTTGCCATTCTACTCTGCCATCCAAGGGCACATCTAGAATCTCAAATTTCCACCTTTTGATTAAAAAAAAAAAGACATCAAACCAGAGCTCTATGTCTGAACTTTGGTGATGACATTTATTTCTATAGGTCTTATATTTCTATGTATTTCTATATGACAAACCCCTTCAAAATGTAGTGGCTTAGAACAATAACATTTATTTTGCACATTTATCTGAAATTTGGGCAAGATTTGGGGGGAAATTTTGATCCACCCTGTGTCAGTTAGGGCTGCTTAAGGATGAAGATTGGATCTTCTTAAGGCTTATCTACTCACATATCTGTTACTTGGGTGAGAAAAAGCAACACTGGGGGCTGAAAGAGCTGGGGGTCCTTGGGCGTCTCTCTGCCTCCATCTGATTTCTCCATACGACCTTTCCAGCACACGTTTCAGGGTAGTTAGGTTTCTCAAAGGTCTACTCAGAGTTCCCAAGTTATGGGTTCCCTTCTACAACCTAACCTCAGAAGTTAATGTCACTTTCACTATGTCATACTCATCGATCTAGTCACATGACTCACCCAGAGTTTGGGGAGTGAAGATAGAATTTGCTGCTTGAAAGGGGACTTACAAGGTGCTGACATAGCATGTAGGGTGAGAAATATGGCTGGGGTCATTGTTTGGAAAGTTCAGTCTTCTACAAGGAGTTAACCAATGGAGTGGACATCAATCTACAGGTTACTGGTTTCTTAACTGTCAGATACTGAGGTAATGATCTTTCTTATTATCTTCTGAGGGTTATAAGTTAAAAGAAAATAAAGCAATGAAGCCAAATAGAGACAAAGAAGTTGTAAAAAATCAACCACTTCCATCTTGTTCTTTTTTTTTTTTTTTTAAGGATTTTACTTATTTGACAGAGAGAGACACAGAGAGAGAGGGACCACAAGCAGGGGGAGTTGGAGAGGGAGAAGAAGGCTTCCCGCTGCGCAGAGAGCCCTATGTAGGGCTGGATCCCAGGACCCTGGGATCATGACCTGAGCTGAAGGCAGACACTTAATGACTGAGCCACCCAGGCACCCTTCCATCTTGTTCTTATTGCCTCTTCAAACCACTGGTGACAGACACTGAAACAGGCACTGCCATTATTGTCAGTCAGAAATCCAAGAGATGCTGGGATTTTTACACCAAGTCAGGAAGGTTGACAGTGATCCCCAGAATTGGTGACAGGAAGGACAAGACTAAATATTGTTTCAGGAAGTGAAATAATCAACAAGGGAAATTTTCCTTTCTGCTGAAAGATGGGTTTGGCTCTGAGGCATTAGGGGAATGATTCCAGGATACAAATAGAAGGAATTAGTTAAAATGTGGAATAAATGTAGACATAAATAAATGTACGTTCCGATCCCACTAACAAGAAATGTAACACATTATAAATGGAGCTCCATGCTATAAGGTACAACAAAGAAACATATTAAGGATGAAAAAAAAAAATCAAAGTATGTCTCTCTAAAAACAGAAAGTGAGAGCTCACTCTCAATATGCCCATGGGGTTATGTGAAATATAAACTTTTCGAATAATAAAATAAGTAGAGATTAATAAAGTGGAAAATACAGCAGACATTTAAAATATAATATCAATGCTTATTAACAGTATGAAAAGTTAAGAGACAAAATAGAGCTCGAGAAACAGTAGAACAAACCACCTAGTGCAATCCAAGATACTTGGACACTAAGCATTCTGATTTTGATTAATCTTAAAGAATATTATTCAATTGAATTCTTCAAGCTGAAGAACTGAGGACCTATTGGGGTATTTAAGGACCTGGTAAGTACTGCCACTAACGGGAGTGCCTTGAAGTTTCTCACCCATAAGTGAAGGTGAGTATAAACTCCCTTCTTCCAGCGTAGTGGATTATGTCTCATGATTGAACTCTGCCATGGAAGCACACTGAAGGGTCACTTGGAATAGTTTCAGGAAGCTCGGGAAGATAATTCTTAGAGAAGGAGTACATTTCCTTAAACAGGTGAAGAAATGAGGCAAGGAAGAGAAGGAATAACAGGAATGCCCAGAGCATTCTATATTTGGTAATTTTAGACCATGAAGTTTGAAAAAAGGAACAGTGGAAATGATGCTTGAGAGGTAGGCAGGGGCCAGGTTATAAAGAATTTTACAAATGGTGGCAAGGAACTTAGATTGCCTGTGGATGACAGGGAAGCACAGAGAGTTTGTGTTTTTTTTTTTTTCTTAATGAAGATTTTTATTTATTTTTTTTGACAGAGAGAGACAAAGCAAGAGAGGGAACAGAAGCAGGGGGAGTGGGAAAGGCAGAAGCAGGCTTCCCACTGAGCAGGGAGCCCGATGCGGGGTTTGATCCCGGGACCCTGGGATCATGTCCTGAGCCAAAGGCAGACACGTAACAAATGAGCCACCCAGGCTCCCCGAAAGTTGTTTTTTGTTTGTTTGTTTGTTTGTTTGTTTGTTTTAAAGATTTTATTTATTTATTTATTTAAGAGAGAGAGAGAGAGAGAGAGAGAGAGCACACACAAGCAGGGAAAGCAGCAGAGGGAGAAGCAGGTTCCCACTGAGCAGGAAGCCTAAGGACATGGGGCTTAATCCCAGGACCCCAGGATCATGACCTGACCCTGAGGCAGGTGCTTAACCAACTGAATCACCCAGGCATCCCCACAGGGGTTTAAACAATGCAATGCCGATGTTAGGTCACTCTATGGAGGATGGTCCAGAGACAATGGAAGTGACATCAGTTAAGAGGCCAGTGAAGAACTCCAGGGGAATAGTTGTAAGAGTCCACATTAACACAGCCAGAGTGAAGATATCCAGGATAAGAAAAATATGAGACATATTTAGGACTCAAACTCACCAACTGGGTGATTTGGAGGTAGAATGGCATGAGGGATAATCACTAGGATTCTAGTATAGGCAACTGGGAGGAAGCAGTGGCACTAATTGAGGTAGTAAACAAAGAGAAGAAAAAGTAATTAGAAATGGGAGAAGAGATGTGAGTTCAGTCCAGGGCATGCTGAAGCTGGATTTCCTTGAGGTAGTCCGTACCAGTGTTTTATCCAATAGTCCTCTACAGTACAGGAAAGGAACTAGACCAGTCTTGAACTCAAGAATGAAGTTATAACTGGGTAGGCAAACTGAAGAAATATAACACATGCTATTTATTTTTTCAAAGAAATAAAAGAAATGATTGAGAATTTAAAGATCTAGAAACAGACCAATGAACACAAAGAGAAAGCCCATATATGGACACTGGGTTTATTATGAAGATGACCTTGTGGAGTATTGAGGCAAGTTTGGTCTTTTCAACAAATGTGATAAGACATTTTGTGTGTCCATATAAACAAATTTTTTTTCTTTGTACAACAAAGATTTAACCCCTGCCTAACACCACTATAAAAATTAATTTCTGGTATAAGTTAGATCTATATATGAAAAGTAAGACAGTAAATTTCCTAAAGACCATATAGGAGAATACCATTATGATGCTGGGATAAAGGAAAGATTTCTGGATCAGGACAGCAACAACACTAACTATCAAGGAAAGCACTGATAAATAAAAAGCTGTATTAAAATTGAGAACATCTCTTTCACCAAAAGACACCATTAGGAGGGTGAAAAGATAAGCCACACAGCATATTTGCAATACATATAAGAGGCTATCCATTTGTATACAAATTATTTGACCCTCTATCACAAATCAGTAAGAAAAAACAATCCAATAGGAAAGTGGGATTTGAATAGTCACATCATGGAAGAGAATATCCAGATGACAAATAAACATTGAGTGATCACTACACATCCACCAGAATGGCTAAAATTGAAAAGACTGAGGATATCAAACATGGAGAAACAGAAGCCCATTCAATGCTAATGGGGGCACTCTACATAGGACACTTGTTTGGCATTATCTACAAAAAGAACCTTATGAGCTAGGAGTTCAGCTCCCAAGTTAATACTCACAGAAGATATGCACCAAAAGACAGAACAAGAATATTTAGCATAGCATTATTTACAACAACCCTAAACTGCAAAAAACCCAGAAGTCCACCAACAATAGAATGGTAAATAACTTGGGTTCCATTTATACAATGAAGTTGCATAAAACATGTACAAACTACAGCCACAAATAATAATATGAATAAAGCTTATGAACATAGCATTGAGCAAAAAAAGTCAGACAAAAAAAAGAACATATATTGTATGATTCCATCCATACAAAGTAAACAAAACCCACTAAACTATAATGTTTAGATATTAATGCTTAGGTGGTAAAACTAAGAAAACAGAAAGCAAGTGATATCCATAAAAGTAATGAGGAGGAGGAGGAATTGAGAGGGTCATGAGGGCCACTTTTGGAGTAGTGGCAACGTCTATTTCTTGATTTTCATGGATGTTTGCTTTGTAAGAAATCATGGAGCTGCACACCTTTGTTTTGTGCACTCTTTGGCAGGAGAGTTATAGTTCCTAATAAAAAAGGTATTACACACACACATTTAACACAATGTATGTGTTAAGCATCCAGCCTTATGCCTGGCACATAATAGATGTGCAACAACATGTGATTACTCTTCTTTCCCCATTCTTTCTTTCCTTCATCAGAGAGAAAGGAGAAGAGGAAAATGTGAATTTTCATAAACATCTCACTTTGCAAGTACAAGGATCACCATTTTCTAGCTTGTTACAGCAATCTCATCGCCATGGCAACTGCCATCAGGTGGAGCCTGTGAAGAGGAGGGATGTGGTTGTGACGTTGGAACTTGATTACCTCGTGACATTGGAACTTGATTACCTCCTTGCACAAGGAAATCCTTGCTAATAACTGAATTGCTGGAACCCTAAGCGTAAAGCTCCCACTAATGGATAATATGTCTGTCTGTTTTATATTTCATTTTTTTCCAAAAAAAACCCCAAAGCAAAACCTTTGTTTAAAAGCTTACCTTCCCAAAGGTTGCAGTTAATCCTATAATCACTGGGTGAATATTTATCGAGCCAAACATTCTTTTGTGTGTCAGAGAAGTAAGAGGCCAGTGGTGGAGGCGTTGTCTTCCGTGCCATTGCAATGCCTGGGGAGGGCAAGGATGGGGTTGGGTGGCAGTTACAGCAGGGCTGTGGGCTGCAGGGAGCTGTCATTCCCCGGCTCCTGCTCCAGCAGGCATGCCTCAGCCTGCAGCTGTTGGGCTGGGAGTCTGCGCTCACCCAGCCACTTTCATTCCCCAGATCTTTACCTGTAGCCACTTGACATGTTGGAACTGGGGAAAGACTAATGACACTAGGGAAAAACACTCCAACTCTATCGGATGAGATATCAAAGACATCCAAAAATCAAGGTGGTGCCAGAGACCATTTTAAAATTACCTTTCCCCAAGCTGCATGCCACCCACCTACTCCTACAACAGATTCACCTTAAAATACCAATATTGGGAAGAGATGAAAGGATGATATCTTCAGGTCTGAAAATTAGTAAGTCCAAAGGAGCAAACATTGAAATCACAATGGACATCAGATACTTATTTTTAGCTGATGTTGGAATTCTTTCTTATGACCTCAAAGGAAATTCTGCCTGTAGCAGAGATTTGTTCTGCAAAGGGGATCATACTAAAATTCCTTATGGACTGGAAGGATGTAGGGCACAGGGAAAGGGAGTCAGGAGAGGGCATCTAGACCTCACTTTCTTGGACTGTGGAATTAGGCAAGAGGGATTCTGCTGGTTTGGTAGAGGTGGGAATCTCTGAGGAGAAGATTATTTATTAGTTAACTCAGCAAATAGTTATGAGGGCTTAGAGTCTACCTGTGCTGAGCTAGGTGCAGGAGTTAGGATGGCCAACCAAAGAGACTATTTCTCTCACCCCTGGAATGTAAGACAGAAGGGCTCAAAAACAGGCTCAAAGTGGGTCAAAGATGCTTATTTATGCATATTGCAGGGTGAACAGCTTCAAAAAGAGGAAAAACAACCAGAGAATTTGTAGGCAGAACAATGATGAATTTCTCCATTTCGAGTCCGCAAAACTCTGGCAAGAGGGGCAAGGTATGAAGAGGAGAAGAAGGAGGCTATGCCGTATGGCTTGCATCCACCGGTACATGGTCAAGATGGGCCAGGGAAAAGGGGAACCCAGGCATATGACTAGGGAGATTGGTCATCTACATAAGTATATAAATTGTTCCCGGAACCAGGGAGATTAACTCAAGGCCAGAATAAAACCATCTTGCAAAATAGCTGAACAAAACAAAACAAAACAAAAAATCAGAGTAACATCACAGATCTTTGTCTACCTTCTTCCAGGGAATCCAGAACTAGAAGGAAGAGCAAATAAAACGTGACTGACAGACGCTAGGTTGACCACCCAGAGGTCAGCCAAGAAGGACACACACACTGCCAGCGTGTTCATGGGTCGAGAGCTGAAGGTTTGATGTCCCCATCTGTCTGGGGGCAGGTAAGAGACCCACCAAGAGATGAAGCATGCATGCTGGTCTAGTCATGCCATAATTTTTGGAATGGACTACTGTGGAGGCAGCAGAGAAAGCTGAAAGAGGAGCACTTTCTAGTGTAGATCCAGCAAAGCATTCATCTGCATGACCCTTGGCAAGCATCTTTCCTGAATGATTTCCTCATTTGCAAAACATCAGAAACACTCATTATAGCAATTCCCATTCCATTACCTTCATCATGCTCACTGCCAAAATTAAATAGTGTAACACCAACATAGTCTCTGTAATGTTCCCCTATGACACCATCTCAAATATTTATAAAGTATTTCCCAGTCAAATTAGAGCAGGGAGGATTGGACTCTAACATCCAGGGAGGGAGATGCAGCTGTCTCCTACCGTGGGATGAAGTCATGGACCCTGCAGAGTTACTGCAGATGGCCCAAGGACACCGTGGGTAGAATCCCAGCCAAGTTGGAGAGCTGCACAAAGTGGACCTCTCTAAGCCCTCAGACCCAGGAGGACTGCAATACACAGATGGGTTCTAGTTATAGATTGTCATTTGGTGGGTTACTCTCCAAATAGGAAAGTCTTCTCTTGACCACCAGACTACAGGACAATTGAGGACAGGGAACTTTCCATTCTTCTTTCTTTCTCCCTCTGGTGCTCAGTGTTCTTTAAATTCCTGATGGAACAATTTCAACAGACATCTGCCAAACGTTTATTGAATGGATCCTGCATGACAGGACCATGCTCCAGTAAGCACATGTTGTTTTTAAAGGTCCAAGGAACATCCAGGCAAGTGCTTACTGTTATACACTGTTGTCAACTGCTTTGCAAAAATATCCCATCCGATCAATATTTCTCCCTAAACTAGCTACCACCTGGCGGTGAGAGGGGAGGTCAGCAGTCCCTGCCTTTACACGGGCCAGCGTCAGCACAGTCCACTGCAGGGTTGGACCAGTCCTTGTCCAGGGGATCCAGGACTTGCTGCTGAGCTGGACAGGCCAGAAGCAAGTTACTGCTACAAATTTTAGGGGCCAGTAGGGTCCTAAATTCCACTCCAAAAAAAAAAAAAAAAAAAAGAAGGGAATTTAGCTAAAGAGTTTTATTAGTTTCTGGTGAGCTGAATTGTTTTCTGAGACTCTTGTAATGGGGTTATGCAGAGACAAGGTGTTAGGAGGATAGGTAGGGAGAGTCAAGCAAGGCCAACATTTCATAGTAACCCTGAAACTGTGTCAAATATCTTCTCAGGTGGTTGTAATGGTGAGAATGGCTTTTACAAACTGTCCCTTTGATAAGATAAATGGAACAGAAAACCTGAGTTCTGTTATCTTATCATGCCTACTCTCAAGAAACAAACCTAGAAATGCTATCTGATGTCTGGTTCTTGCCCCGCACTCAAGAGTCCAGACTTGTAGACATCTGAGTAGACCCAAAGAGCTTCAATGAAGATGGAACCGTCGTCTGCAGGTATTTTCTAGGAAATCAGGCCTTCAGGGACAAGCTGCATGTCCTCTGAACTTTTATCAATGTCCTGAAAGCTGAGGCCAGGGAAGGCTCTTGCTATGCTGACCCACAGATTTCCTGGAATTCTGTTCTCTTGCTGGAATGCTGGCAGAGTGGTTCTGTCGATATTTCCCCTGGGCCTGCAACAGCTTCCACCAACATCCTGGGGCTAAAGTGGCCATGAAGCTGATGGCAAATGAACATCCAGTTTTTGCCATGACTTTTCTCCATCCACACTGATAACCTGCTGTAAGAATTCAGACCTGCTCTGAAGCAGAGAGAATTGTGGCATTGGCACAATGTTGAATCTCTACATCCCAGATACAAGGGGATAGAGCAGTGGAGCAGTAGCCAGAGCTCCCTGGATCAGACAGGCTTTGGAGAGAGCCGAGGCCAAGAGCCCACTGGGGCAGAGTGTGAGGAGTGGCTCAGCCTACCCCCAACCCAGTGGGATTTCATGCACCTTGGAAGCCTCCTTCTTGTTGTCAAAGGGGAGTTTAGAACCTGCCCCTCAAAAGTTGCCTCAGAGACAACTTTTTCTTACTTATTCTCATCCACAATCCAGTTGTAGCAAGGGGGGGGGGGTGCACACCTCTTCCAAGCTCTTCCCCAGGGCTCCTTAGCATGGAAGCAAGCCTATCAGTTAAGTAACACAGCAACTCTATTGACTACCAGAGCTCAGAGCTGCAAAGTCCCAGAGCTGGAAGAGACCTAGAGGCTATCCATTCTCACCCCTCATGGATGTGAGTTACCACCACAACACCAAGCTAAAGGGCCATTTACTCTTTTTCTTCTAATACAAGGGAAATTTTCCTTTTCTTTGGGCTATGCGTTCTCAGTTACCTTAATCATTCCCTACAGGACATGACACCAGATTCAGGTATGTGGGCAGTCGCTGTCCTGGGCATACCAAGATGAATAAGACAGAGTAGGCAGGTAGGCAAATAAGCCTAGTGTCCTGAACACCAAGAGCTGCAGGAAGTGGAGGGAAGGGAAAGGTCTGCGGCAACAGGAAGTGCTCTCAGAATGCCTGATGCCTGAGCTGGGTGCTTTAGAGGAAGAAGGCAATTTACCACATGGACAACTGGGAAGGAAGGGCATTCTAGGCAGAGGAACTAGCACGGATTCATTCATCCTTCCATTCATTCATTCATTTAGCCAGTATTTACTGAGCACCTGGTCTGTGGCATGATCCGCCCTAAGTAGGAAAATAATGAAACAAGCAGCTCCGGCCACCTCGGTCTGTAAGTGGTAACACGACATATTAGGGAAAGGCAAGAACAACAGGTGGGAAAAGTAAGTGCTTGAAGAGCGCACAGGAGGGTGCTTAATCCATGAGCAAAAGCACTGAGCAGGAACTGACTTGGTAAACTCAGGAAAGAGCATCAAGCCCACCTAGAGCAGAGAAATACAATGTTTCAGAGACAGGGTTAGGATAACCAGAAAGTCTTTATTTCTTAGGCAATGGGAGAAAGAGCACGGAAGTTTTTAAATAAGTGAGTTGTGTGATCCTGTTTATTTTCAAAAGAAAGCACTCTGGGAGCAGTGTGGAGAACCAGCAGGGAAGGCAAGACAGGAATGCTGGAAAACAGCAGATTTCACTGGTTTTCGTGTGTCCTGTTTTTCTCCTCTCTCTGTACTCTACCCTGTCAATTACCGTCTATAAACAATTACCGTCTATAAAGAATGGAATAAACCATGGCACGTGTGGTTTAAGCAGCACAGAGTGCTACGAGATGGTTAATTCTTATAGATACCACTCTTCTGTTATTGCTGCCTGAGATGACAGTAGTTTTCGGTGACGTTTCACTATGCTGCTTCACACAGAGCTTATGGTCAACATCAATTGTGAAGACATTTTCTTATCTACTGTGGCTAAACAATGGTGCCCCCATCTGATATTCATATATTCAAGTCTTGCTACCAAAGTGCAGAAATTCCCATTTGTTCCTGTTAAGTGTCATTTCATTTGCTCTGCCCATTTATCTAATTCTGTGGAACCCTCTGGATTCTGTCAGTAGATTTTGATCTTGCGTAGCTTTGCAATATCTGCAAATTAGACCACCCCTGCACTAATGCTTTTATTCGAGTCCTTGACAACATTTTGAACAGGCCAAGGGGAGAGAGAGTAGAATATTCCACTTACCAACTTAAATACTAAAACCATGTCATAAGCCATTATTTTGCCATCATGTTCAAAAATCTTTTTTTTCCCCCTCCAAACACCATGTTGAAATATAGGAAAACTATGGAACTCTCTAGGGACATTTTATAAATAAAAGAATGTGCTTCATCTGGCAAAACCAATCTTGAATCTTAATCATTACCACCTTCTTTTCCAAGAGTCCACTGATGATCCTTTTAACCAACTGCTCCAATGGTCATCCCTCAGTCCTTATCTTCCTTTACCTTTCAGCTGGACTTGACACAGTCAGTCCCTCCCTCTTCCCTGAAACCTCATCTTCTGGAACCTTGGAACCTGGTTGGAACCTGGAACCTTCTCCTGGTCGTCCTCTGACCTCGCTGGCTGCTCCCTTTTAGTCTTCCTGTGCTGCTTCCAAGGATTTTGGCCCAACCAGCTGGAATAATGGGGAGGTAGTAGCTGAAAGGGGATGACTACAGGAGTACCTGGGTTAGGGGATGGGGGATGAGAAGGAAGTTGGTTGGAGATATGTGTTACATTTGAGATGCTTAGCTGGCATCTAAGGAGAGACATGTGGCAGCATGAGTCTGGAGATCAGGGAAGAGGCCATGGTTGGAGAGGTACCTACCCAAGAATGATGAAATTTTCAAGGGTCTAAAGTAGCTGGAAAAGAGAAGGAGTCCAAGGACTGAGCTGGAGTGGATCCTAACGTTGAGAAGTGAAGAAGAGGAGGAGGAAGCAAGCAGCACGGGAAGTCTTCTTCTCTCATGCTCACTCGATCTATTAGCAAAATCCAGTCGTTTCTCTCCAGAATTTGATGATTTCTTACGCCATGTCTCAACACCTTTGGTTAAGCCACCATCGCTACAGTTTGTTACCCGGATCATCACAAGAACCCATGACAGCCTCCCTGCTTCCAGGCTGGCCTCCTTTCCTTTACACCATGATGCCAACACAGCAGGTACGTTTCCCTACTGGCCTCTTTGCACTTGCAGTTCTCCCTCTAGAGAGTCACACGTCTTCAGATTTTCCTAAAACGTCTTTTTGTGTCAAAGACCTTACCTGACTCCCTTCTTCAAAATCGAAACCTCCCCCCTCTACTATTGAGTACGTCCTTGCCCTACTTTGTTTTTTTCTCCATAGCACCAACCAGCAACCAACATGTATTTATTTGTGTAAAATTACATCTCTCCCCCCTGATAGAATGACCACCCCCCAAAAGGCATGGATTTCTGTTAATTTTGCCCCCTCTTCTTTTCCCAGGGCCTAGCACAGAGCCTGGCACCTGGTAGGTATGTAATAAAATTTTCTGAATTGCTGCATAGTTCGAAATTTTGCCTGGCATGGACAGTGTTGAGAAAATTCACTTCTTTTATTTCCAAAATTGGAGTAATTTGTTTGTCTTCTAGACTTTTCTCTGATGGCCATGATGTCTGATAGACTGCTGGCAGATCGGCCATATAACAGGAGTGGCAGCAGCAGTGGCTAACAGTTCTTAAACACTTAATAGGTGCCAGGCTGAGTGCCAAGATAGATTCAGTCTATAGATTAAACCCCACAACAGTCCTACGAAGTAGCTGTTATTATTTTGCTCAGTTAACAGGTGGGAAAACTAAGACACAGACTGATCAGGTAACTTCCCCAGAGTCACACAGCTAATCTTTTTAAAAATTTTTTATTTCTTTATTGACATATAATATATTATTAGCCCCAGGGGTACAGGTCTGTGAATCGCCAGGTTTACACACTTCACAGCACTCACCATAGCACATCCCTTCCCCAGTGTCCATAACCCATCACCCTCTCCTACCTTCCTCCCCCAGCAACCCTCAGTTTGTTTTGTGAGATTGAGAGTCTCTTATGGTTTGTCTCCCTCCTGATCCCATCTTGTTTCATTTATTCCTTTCCTACCCCCCAAATGCCCCACGTTGCCTCTCAACTTCCTCATATCAGGGAGATCACATAATTGTCTTTCTCCACACAGCTAATCTTAAGCCGAGATTCAAACCCAGATAGTCTAGTTCCAGGGCCTGCATTGTTAAATATCACTCTACATCTACAGTAATCCCTTCTTGAAATTTTTTTCAGAGTTTGGGAATCGCAATTCACTTGGGCTAGGATCTTGTCAACTAACCTGAAGGGTGAGTTTCCCTCTTGCACGCTCTTCGTTCATTGGGGATTTCAATGTCTTCTCTTTTTGGCCTTAAAATTATTTACTTGGACAAAGAAGTTGGATGCAAAGTGGAAATTGAGGGGATTGGGTTTTTTGTTTTGTTTTTTTTTCTGTCATTTGGTCACTCCTCGCCATCCATCCCTAGGGACAGACCTAAGGTTCCTTTGTCCACTGGAAGCTTAAAAAAGCTTTGGTAACATTTTTCAGATATCCTGTCTCAACAATCCTGACATTACTGACAGCTCCCTACCAGTCTTTTATATTTTTATGTTGTTTGAGGTCATTAGCTATTCTTTCCACCATTTGTGCATGCTTTTTTTTTTTTTTTAAGATTTTATTTCTTTATTTGAGAGAGTGAGAGCGAGCGAGCACAAGCAGGAGGAGCAGCAGAGGGAGAAGGAGAAGCAGGGTCCCCTCTGAGCAGGGAGCCCAACATGGGGCTCAATCCCAGGACCTTGGATCATGACCTGAGCCCAACACTGAGCTACCCAGGTGCCCCTATACATGCTCTTTTTTAAGACCCAGCTCAACTGAGCGTGTCCCAGGGAGCCACTTTTGCCTGTTTATTCACTCGATCACGATCACGTTCATTAAGGCAGCCTGTTTAGACCCCTCCCACTCTTCTGCCGCCTCAGGGGCAGCTGAGATCTCAATAGTAGAATTTTTTCTAGAACGCCTCCAGCTGCCATTCCCATTTGGTTGATTCCACCAGTCACGTTTCCAGGCCACGGGCTGGGGTTGTTGCTGGGACCGGCTTTCCAGCAGAGACTCCATTTCCCAACTCACTTAAGATGAAGAACATTGCGGTGGAGTTCTGGCTAAGGGCCTGTGGGCGGAAGGGATGTATGCTGACTGCAGGCCCCACCCCCACCCCCCCTGCTCCATCTGCGGGTTGGATGTCTCCACTCCAGCTGCTTTTAGACGCTGCAACTTAAAGGGGCAGCACTTCTGCCAGCCTGGGGGCCTGGGTGAGCCCTTATGGGCACAGGAATAAACTTCCACCGTGAGAAACCACTGAGGTTTGAAAATCCACATTCTACAAGAGCTAGGAGTATCTTAACCAAAACCCATCATACGTCTGCTTATCCAGGAGCCTCCTGAAATCTCCCATCTGCAGTCTTGGAAATGCCCTGAGCTCTCGCAACAGTCCCACTGCTGCCCTGACCCCTGCCACCAGCAGCTCCATCACAATCATGTCCACATCACATGCTTTCTGCCTACCAGGAGAGGAAACAGAGTGAAAGGTGGAGGCAGCTCTTCAGACCACTGGTTCGGGTGAAGCCCCACCCAGAGCCTCCTAAGAGAGCGGAGAGTAAGAAGGAAGTAAAAGATCCAGGAAGGAGGCCAGTGTCCTCCCTGCTAGGGAGGCAGGAACAGGCCCCGGGCCATGTCAGAAACTTTCCTTGGGCGCAGAGGTGCAAGCCAAGAAGGAGGCCTTGTCCGTCCCACATGCGAGGCGGCAAGGAGCTGCTGGCAGCCTGGGCCTCTGGGTGGCTCCATGTGTCCTTTATGCAGCCTTTAGCCGCAGTGACAGCCTGAGCGTTCCGAGGATGGATGGGTGTTTGAGAGCAGAGCCTGGCGGTGGGGAGAAGGCCAGACCGGGCTCAGCTCCCCAGCCAGAGAAACAGACTCCTAGGAGGCCCAGTCCCAGCTCCTTGGCACCTCCCGGCAGAAGGCGCTCTGTGCAGGCACCGTGGGCCGCGGACCCTGAGGACGCAGCAGGGCTGGGCTGATTGGCTTCAGATTTTTTTTTCCCCTGCATAAAATAAGAATATGTCAATGATTTTTGCCCTGTTTGGAAGTAATACTAAATATCAAACATAACTGATATTAACAACGGTCATAGAGCATTTACGAAGTGCTAACTGCTGTTTGAAGCGCGTTGCACAAGTGAGCTCAGAGCTCAAACAAACCCAAGCCGGGGGTGCTGTTATAATCCCATCTTCTAGATGAAGAAACTGAGGTCTGGAGGAATAAACTCTTTCTGTCTGGTATCGCACAGGTAGTCCTTGGCAGTGCAGGGGACTGAAACCCAGCAGTCCGGTGGGAGCCCGTGTTCCTAACCACTGTGTCAGGCCTCCAGGAAACACTGCCCATTGCTGTCCACCGCCAAGAAGCCCCGCGGAGGAAACTGTCTGTACAGAGCCCGACAGCCAGGAGGCACTGAGGACACCTTATTCTCCATCCTCCCGCCTTGTTTCCACGCTGAGGGCCTCGGAGAGGGTACAGGGCCCCAGCCCGGGTCTCAGAGAAGGAGGTGGCTTTTGTGTAGTGGCAGAACACTGAAGGAGGAATCAGGAGACCCGTGCCTGTCCCTGAGCTTTGTGATCTTAGACCAATCCCTTAAATAATCTGAGTTTTAATTTCTGCATTTATAAAAGGAAAACACACCCCTCGGAGGGCTGTGACGAGGCCTGACCGTGAGAAAGCCTGTTACTGTTCGTAACGTTTAGTGGTGCCTACATCCGTGAGTAGACTGTGACTCGGAGCCAGGATTCAACTCTGGGTGGCTGGGATACTGTGGGGCAGGCAGGGGGAGCTCTACTGGGGACGGGAGGGGGAGGCCATGTCCGCAGAAGTCACTGCACTTGGACTCCCATCTGCTCCATCCTCAAGAACAGAATTCTTACCTTCCCTGAGCAGCCTTACCTCACCTTTCTTTACCTCCTTGACCTTCCTTTTCCTGGCCCTGGAGGGGTAAGGTCATAGCAGATAACCAGGAGGATACAGCCTACGTGAGGGCAGGGCTGGCCCTCCCCTGCTCACCTGCAAGGAGCAGAACCAGCCTGGAAGCCCCTTGCTCGCAAGGTAGTTGGGAGCACGGGTGGGCTGCCCCCAATTCACAGCCTGGGGTTAGCGAGTCATGACGGCTGTGGGGCCGAGCTCTTCCTAAAAGCTGGTCTTCCCCCACCCCCTCTGAGCACGCAGCACATTCAAACCCCCCAAACTGACGCTGATGAGAGTTTTGATTTTGTTCGTCATTGTTGCTACAACTGCTGCTTGCTGCAGGGACTGGACAATGCGTTTCCAGCCGAGGCACACAAGGTGGGCATCTGGCTGGTCTTTGGGCCCTCACCGGGGCTTTCATGGATTCTGTGTTCACATGTCATTCGGGGTCTGATCCTATGGGTGATTTTTGTCCCCACTCCTGCCACCATCTGTCCAGTGGCTGTTATGGTTCCCCAGGTCCCTACAATTCATGCTTGTCAGGCCCAGGCCCTACCCCCTCCCTGAGCCAAGAAGGCCCATTAGAGTTATCTGAACTGTAGGGGGGCTGTGTGTGCAGCCAGAGCTCAGGGCTGAGAGGAGGTGGTGGGAGTGGGAAGGACAGATGTCTGAGGTGCGGTCCTGCCAGCCGGTGCTCATTTAAGCAAACACCTAGGAATAGATGTTTGTCCCAGAAAACTAGAAGCATCTGCTCTGGTTGGCTCGGGAGTTTCCCTTCTTCCTTGCACAAGTCCGTTCCCAAGTCAGAGGTGGTTCCTGATGCTTCAGCAGGGCTCGGAGTATCAAGTACAAGATCCAGGTTCAGAATCTGGACCCTGAAGAGCCAGCAGTCTTCTCTGTGGGGCTCGGGGCTCTGGGCTCTGGGCGGGGTGGAGAGGAGATGTGTTTTTCTCACTTGGGCCCCAAGACAGGCCTGGTCCTTCTAGATCCTTCAGTGACCAAAGACATTGATCAACGTGATTGGTTCAGCATTTCATCTTCTGTGGTGCTGGGAAGGAAACCAGGGGACAGGAGGGGAAGATACAACATGCAGTTTAGGGTCAAATATGAGGAGCCAGCTCATTTTTTTCTTCTTCTGAAAATTCCTCCAGCCTCTGTCAAGTAGAACGTGAACTCCCTGTTTTTCATGCATCTAAGTATCCCACAGACATTGTCTCTGTGTGCGAAGGGCCTGCCGGCACCACAGGAGCCTGGGGAAACACATCTATACCCTGGGGTAGATGCTGGGGGAGGAAAAGAATTGATCCCCAGGGCTCCTGTCCTGGGGTGTGTGGGGAAGGGGTGGGGTGGGTCATTACACCGTACACAACACTGCCTTCCAGCAGTGGAGGATGGCAACAGCATGCAGGCCCAGGTATGAAGGAGGTACACACACTTCCTCTAATAGGCATCTCCTGGGTACCTGGGATGAGCCAGGCTCTGTGCTAGAAGTCATAACTGAATAAGACCCGGCTTGCCGTTTCTCCAGGGAAGAAAGCAACATGAAGCAGGCAGGCCTGCAACTCTAACCAACTGGTCTGCCGCCCAACAGTCAGGAGTACCCTGTGCATGGACCTGTTGTTCTTATAAGGTTAGCAACTCTGAGCAGGTGAGTCTTCTGGCACAGTCTCTACCCCCACTTTTGGAGAAGTGCCCCAGGGGCTGCATGACCACCCATATCAGCCCCCCAAATTCAGCAGCTGCTCCGTCATTAGAGCTACCCCGGCACCAGCAGGGGCCTGCACGGACCTGGGGGTTCCTTTACTAACTCAACAGAGGTCCACTGAGTGCTTAGCAAGTGGCAAGCATTGTTGCAGCTGTCACGGATGGATGCCTAGAGCCCCCCACTGGGAGGACAGACCCCTCCATCACAGGCTTTAAAATGAAGAACCAGATTGGCGTTGTGGATGCCAAGGAAGGAGAGCGTGTTTGGGATGAGCTAGGAGGGAAGTGTGGCTTATTTACAAAGCCATGGGTCAACATGTGGGGTTCACCACTGTCTTCCATGGAATTCACCTGACACCATCCTGATCTCATTACCTCTGCCCTTCCTGGTTCCTACCCTATGAAAGAGCATTGGAAGACTGCCATCAGAAATGGCCAGTCAGGACGCGCGCCAGGTTCCAGGATGCGTCTCCTATTGCCCCTCCCAGTATCTCCACCACAGGCTCTTCCTGCTGCCTCCGGTTCAGCCCTCACTTTGGGAAACTGCAAGTAATGCTCCAGCAAATATCCTCTTCCCTGGGCTGGGCCTTGCTCAGCCGGGACCACGAGGGTGTTGTTTTTCTCCCATGGTTGCCCTCCTGATTACCTGGGTGACTCATAGGAGGCAGCAGGCCAGCCTGGGGCAGAGGAGGAGGGCTGAGGCTCGGAGCCAGTCTGGGACGCAAAGCCAGGGCTGACCTGGGTGGTCTGATCTCATGAGAGGTCACAGGAAGGAGCTGGTTCCCACATGGACATAACTGGTCTGTTTTTCAGAACTCAGCAATGTGGCTTGATAAAGAACACAGTGAGGCCCTCCAGAGGAAGAACAGAAAGGTAGGGAGATAAATATTTTTTGCCCAGAGTGCCATCAGATAGTAGAGAGCCCACTCTCCTAGGAGAACGCGAGGCATACTCTGTCCTCTTGGTGCCATTTTCCCAGTCAACATGGATGAGTATCCCAGACACGCCACTGGACGGGTGGAGTGAGGCTATGTCACTAACTAGCAGCTCTCCCTCCTGTCCGTGACCTCCACATCCAATCTCAGGGCCAGGTCAGACTTTCCTTGTCTTAGGCAAACCTGGAAGGAAGCATGGTAAGTGTGGGCAGTGCGTCCAGGGTGGAGCCAAGATGGCAGTGAACAAGGTTTTGACCCCCACGCTGGGCAGCTCTGCTTTCTCCATCTCAACCTGTTGTCCCCTCCAAACACCCTAACCCTCATTAAGCCAAGACCCTAAGTTTTCACTGAAGAGGAGAAGCTGGTTATAGCCCAAAGTCTGGCAGCATTTACCTTAGGGGGTAGAGGAGGAGAAGGTGGGGAGGTTCACGCGAGGACAGGAATACTTGGGCTCCGGGCCAGAAGGTGTCCCTCCGAGGTGCTGGGAAGACATGGATTCCACCTCAGGCCAGTCCCTCTTTGATTTAGGATGCGACTTTGCTGGCCTGGTCAGGCATTGGCCACATCACAACCCTGCTTCCATCACAGGGACTGGGTTTAGGGGTGCTGTGCCCATTCTGACAGCATTTCTGCCTCTGGTATTGTGCTTGATGCTCCTTTCTTGGTGTAAACTGGGTCTAGGAGAGGAGACAAGGCCTTGCTGTCCATGTACTCCTCCCTTCCTTGTTGTTCCACACACTCTAGGAAGTTCTATCGGGGATAGACCAAACAACAAGCTTGAAGGCTGATGGCGACTGGCCTGCCCCACCCATAGGCCCCTTTATCCTACTCAGAATATTTCAGCACTCGCTTTCCTTAAGAAGAAGGCTCTGAGAGCATGTTGGTGACCTTTCTCCTGATCACCTGTGCCGTCCTTCGGGGCCCAGACCGGATTCGATTCCACAACAAAGTCCTCCCATCAACTACAACTTGCCACCATTGTCCTCTGTCACCTTGTGGATTCACAATAGTTAATAACCACACCTCTCCTGTGTCTTCCTTCGCTACTTCCTGTGTGCCCCCTCTTGTCACACCCACACAAGCCCTTACCACTGGGGCCAGGGGCAGGTATAGCATGGCCGCCCCATCCCTCAGAGTCGCTCCCAATGCAGTCGAGAAGATGTAAACAACCATCTCACATGGTTCCACGACAGAGGTTCAGAGAAAATGCTATGGGCCTCACAGACAGCTCCTGGAGAGTGGCTTTTTGAAGCATAGAGGATTTGGATGGCAGGGGTCAGTCTAGGAAAAGACTTTGTGGTATAAGACCAGAATGGACAAAGCCATGAAGACAGGAAATGGTGACTGGATATGTGGGGAACCACCAGGATGGGTCCCAACCGGGCGTTCAAGATGGCCCAGTCAGAGCCCAGGCTCCACTCCTCCAGGCTTTACCCACTTTGACAGCTTTCTGCCCAAGGCCATGGGTGGGCAGTGACTCAGGCCAGGAAGAAGGCGGCAGTCCCTCATCGAAGGGGCAATGCTGCCACCTGCTGGTCAGTTCTAGAAACATCTTCCCTTCTCTGCCTGCCTGATGCAAGCAGAGGGGAGAGGCCGAGTGGCCCTGCCCTCCCTCTTGTCCTGCCTTTGAATATCCTACTCTGACAACTACAGTCCCCCCAGTCTTGTGCCTCCTCTGCCACTTCTCAGTTAAGTCCACCTTCCCCCAGGCAGCCACTAGTCAAAGGCAGATCCTGTTAATCTGACACCTTGCCCCAAATTCCATTCAGTTTCGCACACACTTGATAGGAGCCAGGTGTGGGCTGCCACACACAGGAAACTAATGCAGGGCCTCCCGAAGAGCTGATGACTCATGAATACAGATGATTCCTCTCCCAGGCGCTGTCTCAGCTGAGTCCTCAAGGGTAAGCGGGGGTCAGCCTGGAGAAAAATGGAAAAGTAGATTCTGGGCAAAAACATGAGCAAGGTAGGCTAGTCTGGCTCTTTGGCTATAGAAATGTAATTTTTTTATTTTTAATACACTTCTTTGATGCCCCCAAATAATGGAGATGCAAACATTTCCCGGGTTTAGAGAAGAAGAGAAAGGGAAACAAGTTTTCTCAGTTGGAAATTTGGATTCTGGGTTTTAGATGTCTCCAGGTGTGTTGTGACAGTACAGGGGGCTGGTCTAGGTTTGAGGGACATAGCCATGCGACCCGGGGAGGCAGGAGGCAGAGCAGCCTTCTCCCCACTAGAGACTTCCCCTGGCCAGTGTGGGGAGACGGCTTTAAGTCGCCATCCCTGACCTGGTCCTGCAGCACCCCCACAGAAGCACCCAGGCCTGGAGGGAAGGGGCTGCATCCATGCTGTACTGCCTTTCCAGCCTCGCAGTTTCCAGGTTCTGAGAATGGCGGAGAAGCCTGCCTGAGCCAGCAGACCCATCAGCCCCAGACGTCTCCATGGTAACTGCTGTTGCTAACCGCTGACCACAGGAGAAACACAAATTCAAACCACAGTGAGAAAATACAGGAACTCACTGTTCTTGCACACCTGGGGGATCAGCAGATGTGTACTGGTCCTAGGGACAAAGAAGGTCAGGGTGTGACATCGGAATAAAATGGAGAAGGTGTCCCTATTCTAAAGTTGGTTAATAAACCTTCTGGGTGGTGGGTGGGAGGCCAACAGTCCAGGACATTCTGAAGCTCTGGTGGTTCTAGGATCCCAGCCACATGTTCCCCCTGCCCCCAGATGGCACTAGACCTTACTTTGTGTCCCAGAAGGCTGTGGTCCTCTGGCTCCCGAAAGCCACCTCTGTACTCATTCTGGGGTCAAACACAATGGAGGCCAAATTAGATCATGTTCTGCTCCTGCTCATAATCCTTCAGCAAAAGAAGTATGTATCTTTGAAAATATGTACCTCTCAGTGGTCCCCCATTCCCCCAGGATGGAGCCCAAACTGCTTACATGTCCCACAGACCCTGATTGTCCCTTGGGCCTCCATTTAGCCTTTTTCTGAAACTGCACTTCTGGGTGTGGCCCATCCTGGCCCTGAGCACACTCTCAAACTACCTGCCCACTTCTCTATTTGTCTCGCCACACTTTGGACTCCGTAAAAACAGAAACTGTATGGATCACAAGCACTTCTATGAAATCAGCAGACACCCTGATTTTAAAGAGGGCATTCAGCAAGGTTTCTTAGACGAAATGCTCTCAACATGAGACCTAAAGGATTGGAGTGTAATTTCAAGAAGAGAAAGCATGGCAGCATATGCAAAGGCCCTGGGGTTGGAAAGAATGTGGCAGGTCTAAGAAGCATGCTAAGGACACTGTGGCTGAGATGTAGAAAAGGAGTGAGCAGGTGGCATAGAATTTGGTCTGTTAGGTTCTAAGTGTTGTGGGAAGTCACTGAAATGTGTTAGGCTGGACAGAACTATTATCCTATATCCACCACATCCTCTTGCCTTTTTGCTCTCACTGAACACATGCTCTCTTCTGAGAATAGTTCCCTCAGCCTTCTCCAGTGGTGCTTATTTTTTTCAGCTACATCCCTCCTACCACCGGGTGGGGCAGGCATCTTCCTCTTTCTTTCTTGCTGTTTCAAGCCATTCATCCTTAAAACTTCCCAGCTTTGAAGATCAAGTCGTCAGTCTGCAGCGCCCCCCTACACTGGTCCAATATGGCTCTTAGCACCTGGCTCGCTGTCACTCCCACCAACACCATCTGTCATCACTCTTGGGACCACCACTCCACATAGCTGGCTTCTCAGTTCCCTGGGCACCTCTCCCCCTGCAATCTTGTCCTTACCCTATCTCAAGTATTCAAGAGCCTGACGTCGATAGTAGCTCTCCCCTTCCCAGAATCTCGACTTGGTGTCTTTCCCTCTCTGACCAGCACCTCCCAACATCCCAGCTCATGGCTCCTGAGATCCCATCATCAGCAATCCTTCTCAAAGTGAATGGCTGCCTCTTCCACTCTTAACTCATACCCCACTCCCCTTGGGCTCTCTCTCCCCACCTCCTTGGCTCTAATTCCATGGTTTATCCTTTAATCACTTCTTTTTTCATATGTCCTCATCTCCAATGTGCATCTCTTGCTTCACTGTGATATTTGGTAAAGCTCTAACCTGGTAAACTCCCCATCCAACCCTACTCCATGCCTGGGCCCATGCAGCGGACTCTGGCAGCAGGAAAGAACTCACTCTTCCTGACTGGTCATGACCCCTAACCTTGGGCGGGCCCATAGTAGTTGCCTAGCAATCACGGACCCTTAGGCTCTCCCGCTCTCCTGAATGAATCCTTCTTTCCCTACAGGCCCCCCACACCTCCTATCCCACCTGCTGTCTTCGCCAAGACCTTACTTCCCATTGCATCTACAAAAAGCAGGCTGAGAAACAGCACTTTCTCAAGATCCCACTTCTGTATCTCCCCACACACCTGTCTGTGTCCCTGTCCTCTAACTTTTCCCTCACTCCTGGAGATGAGCTGCCTGTGCAGAGGCCAACACTCACTCACGCACTGGATCTCATCCCCTCTCACTCTCTCAAGGACATCAGACCAGCAGTTCCCTCCATTCCTGCCTCATAAATGTTTCCTTCTCTACTGGGTCATTTCAAATCCTACTGTTCCCACTCTCAGCTCTCTCTTAACAGTGAAACTCCTTGAATGAACTGTCAATGCTCATTGGCTACCATTCCTCTCTCCCCTGAAATCTTCTCTCATCAACTGTTGAGGCCCCTGTGGCTAAATCAAATGGTAAACTCATAGGCCTCATTTAAAGTGACCTCTTGGTAGCATTTGACATAATGGATCACTTCCTTCTCCTTGAACCATTTCTTCTCTTGATCTCCAGAACATCGCATCCTCCTGGTTTCTCGTCAAGTCCCTGTGTTCCCTACTTTTCATCTTGTTTGGTGGGTCCTCTCATCTCCTCACTTCTAAGACTCTGTCCTTGGAACTCTTCCCTTCACTGTGTCATATATTCTCTGGGCAACTCATATAATCATGTGACATTAAATGCAATCCATACATTGATAATTCTTTAAATTCTATATTCTACCAAGATCTCTGCCTTGAAATCAGATGCCTATATCCAACCCAGTACTGATATCCATTATCTCCTACCTGTCAATTATCAATGATCTCTAGGCATTGTCCAACCCTAAACTCCTTGATCTTTTCTCCTGAAATCTATTCCCCAGTGTCTTCCCATCTCAGTTAAAGGCAATGTCACTCTTCTAGTTGGTTGGGCCCCAAATCTTAGGGTTGTCCTTGACCCCTCTCTTTCTCTTGCTTCCACATCCCATTTATAACCACATCATGTTAGTTCTAATTCCAAAATCTATCGGGAAGTTGACCATTTATTTCTCCCCATTCATAGTCATCTTAGTCCCACCCACCAGATTACTGCAAAGCCTCCTAACTGGTCTTCTTGACTCTGTTGTTGTTCCTATCAGCTTTCTTTTTTTTTTTTTTAATTAATTAATTTATTTATTTGACAGACAAGTAGGCAGAGAGGCAGGCAGAGACAGAGAGAGGAGGAAGCAGGCTCCCCGCTGAGCTGAGCAGAGAGCCCGATGTGGGGCTCCATCCCAGGACCCTGGGACCATGACCTGAGCTGAAGGCAGAGGCCTTAACCCACTGAGCCACCCAGGCGCCCCAACCTATCAGCTTTCTTAAAGCAGCAGTCAGACTGCTCTGGTTAACACACTACTCATGACAAAAGCCAAACTGCTTAAAATGACATGCAAGACCTTACACAATCTGACCACGACCTCATCTCCTTCTTCTCTCCCCCTGGCTCACCCTATCACCCACCCAAGCCTCCTCCGCCCCGCCCCCCACATGCTAAGTATGTCCCCACCTCAGGGGTTTTGCATGGCTCTTCCCTCCCCTGCCTTCTCCCAGACATCTGTACATCTTGCTGACTTGCCCCCTTCTGGATTTTGCACAAAAGTGATCCCTTAATGAGATCTAACTCTGCCATGCAGTTCAAATTGCAATCCTCACCCCCTCACTTCCAAGCCCCTCACCACTGTTCAAAAATCGAACTTACCAACTTACCATAGCACTTACCAACATCTAACAGACCCTATGATTTGCTTATTTATTGAGTTTATTTTGCGGGTTGGGGGCTTAAGATGAAAAAGAAAAGTTTATTTCTCTCCCATGCTACATGTTCTCTGTGGGTATGCACAGAGGGTCTACTCCTGCAGCCACTCCGGGATCCGGGTTACTGGATGGTGGGGCTATCACCATCCTGGATGTTGCTAGTTGCCAAGTGAGAGGGAAGAGGGAGCTTAGAGTATCAGCGAGAAAAATGAATGTCCTGTCTGAATGACACCCTCATTGGCCAGAAGTAATCACATGCTCCTGACTAACCACAAGGGGCCAAGAATAAAACCCTCCCATATTCTGTGAAGGGGGACACTGGAAATATTTGATGGACAGCATCACATGATTACAACATAGGCAATTTTTACTAAATGAACAAATGAATCACTTTGAGGGAGTTAGAAATGTTTTTCTTTGACGAAGCCTTATCTCTTGGAAATTGATGAAGGGGAAGGAATATGAATCACTTGTTGCTAGGTAGGATGTGATATTTTGGCATCAGGCCCTTTGCTTGGGACACTGTTTCTCCTTTGTGGTCAGACACTGGGGACCTGCCCAGGATTCCTTCCCTGCTCTGAAGACACTTGCAGCCTGTTATAGGGGCAGAGACCTGCAAAGGGACTGTCAACAAATACGGAGATTGAGGAGGGATTTTAGGGGAATGGAAGGCACTATGCATGGGTCATCTCACAACATCCCAACAGTGAATGATTCTTATAGGATTTACCACTAAAGATACCTGCCCAGGACCATGTCCCTCCCAGAGCTTCCTGTTCCTGGCATCTGAGTGAAGGGGACGTAGACAGACCCGGCTTCTGGACATGGAACTCTATTCATGTGCTCATTTTTAACTACAAATTCAGTTTCTTTAGTAGGCACAGGGTTATTCACATTATATCTTTCTTCTTGACTAAACTTTGGTAGTGAGTTTCCTTCAAGGAATTTTTCTATTCTAACCCACCAAATTTATTGGGAAAAAACTGTTTGTAACATTTCCTCATTATCCTTTTAATATCTATAGAAAGGCTATAGCTCCCTTTCCTGATACTAGTAGTTTTTTTTGTTTTCTCTCCACCTCTTTTTTTCTTTTTTTACCTGATCAGTTTGACTAGAGGATTGATTATCAATTTTATTGATCTTCTCAAAGAGCTAGCTTTTGGCTTCACTAGTTTTTTTCCTATTGTGTTTATTTTCTCTCTTTATTTATTTCTGCTCTGATAGTTATCATTCTCTTTATTCTACTTACTTTGGATTTACTTTGATCTTTTCCTAGTGTCTTGAGGGGGAAACTGAGGTCCTCACTTGAGACCTTTCTTCTTTTATAACATAGACCTTTCATGTTAGTATGAGTTTCTTGTGGCTTGACTTTGTCTCTAAACTCTAAAGCCAAAAACAGGCACTGGCACATAGTAGGTACGAAATATTTGACAAATGAATGAATGAATGCCTCCTGTCTACCCAAAACCCTCTGAAGGGTTCCCATTTTATTCCAAAGGAAGCCAGGTCCTTCCACCATCCTCAAGGCCCTACCAACCCGCCCCTTCCTACTTCTCTGGCCATTCCTTCTGTCCCACCCTCAGCTACACTGGCTTATTTGCTGCCGCTCAGACAAGCCTGGCAGTATCTGAGACTGGTATCTGGTCTTTGCATGTACCGTTCCTCCACCTGGACTCATGCTCGCCCCAGCCCTGTTTCTCCAGGTAAAGAGTGATCTATATCTTTATGCAAAGAGTTTCTGCCATCCCTCATCCTCCTTTCCCTTCTGGCTCCTCCTGGATGAAGAATCATGGCTGAAGACCTGAATCAGGACCCTCTGGGTTCCGATCTCCACGGTGGCCCTGTCTGAAATCATCATGCCTCTGCTGTAAACCCCCACTCGCCCCAGCACCTTGGGGTGCCCTGTCAAAAATCAGGTCTGTTTCTGCAAAGCCAAGGACTGGGGTCTGGGGAGGCATCTTCACCTTGGGGGGCATAGCCCCTGGCAGATTGTTGATACTTGTTATTCTGAATCCAAGACTCTAACTTTATTCATGTTACATAAGGACATCACTGGCTTCACTGTTTTCAAACGTAATGACATTAAACTGTGCAAAGGGTGTCTTTATGTTTTTATAACCACTTACAATTTTGTTGGTGTGTCTATCTCCATCCTCCGCCCACACGCTCTGGTTCAATTTGCCAGAGGTTTTTATGGTCTTTCCACTGCTGGGGGATGGGGCAGGACCACTCCTCAGTTTACCTTGGCCGGAGAATCCACGAGGTCAGAGTAATACTGCATTCCAAGGACCCTAAAGGGAATTTCTTTCCAGAATCGTGGCTTCACACCCAGGGCCAGAGCATTAAGAAGAGAGGTTCTGTCCGGCTATGCTCAGTGCCGCAGTTGAAAAGCAAAGGGAAGGCATGTTTTCATGGAAACCTCAAACGCCTCTCCTGTGAATTACCTCTGTGTTCAGGCAGCCGAGCTAGACAGCTGCGAGGAAAAGCATGTGTGTTTTGTGGGGGCCTTGCAAAGAAAAGGCCCCTTGTACCGTGGCCAACGACTGTAGGTGGTGTGGCCCAGGAGGACAGGGGAGCTGGAGTTCAGAGCTCCCAAAGGAAGAAGCTGGAATCCCACTGGCAATGTGCAAGCGAGCCAGAGGCGGAGCCAGAGAGCCGGGAGGCCCATCCCTGCGCAGAGGCGAAGAGTGAGGGCTGCGCCCCCAGCACCCCCTCTCAAAAGGCCAGGAAGAATATGGTGTGACATTCCTGACGGCAGTGAGGCCCCTTCCATCCCCTTCTTTTCTTGGCAAACTCAAGCTCATCCTTCAAGGCCCAACTCAAAAGGCATTTTTGGGGGAAAAGACTTCCCCAAGGCCCAGGCAAAAGCACACTGCCTCCTTGCAAACCGGAAACCAACCCAAAGCAGCATCGCAGGCTGGGAAAGGGTGGGGGCCAGTCAGGGGGTTCTGAGCCCTTCAGCACGCTGCCACTGCTGGGGAAACCCTGAAGGCGGGACCTAGCCTGGTTCCCCGCTGACCCGCCTTGTCCCTCCCCTTGCACCCCACCCCCACCCCACCCAGTGCCGGCCCAGAGCAGTGTAGCTGGGACTCCTGCCTCAGGATCCTGCCCGGGCTTGTTGCAATGCGGACTCTAGGATCCCCCCAGACCTGAGCAATCTCTGAGAGTGTGGCCCTGGAATCATATTTCTCCAGGTCTCCCCATTATCCTTATGCACAGCAAGACCGGTACAAAGTACAGTGTTTTTCAAATACTTTTGATCAAGAACCAAAGCAAACTAGAGTAAGAAACACAGCCTTCGTTGCAACCCTGCACATACATACATATATAAAACTAAAATTTAAAAAAAAAATACTTGCAACAACTTTTCCTTACTATGTGTGAGATATTCTGATATGTTCTACTCTATTCTATTCTGTGCTACTCCATTCTATTCAAACAAGAAGGCTGGTTGTGACTCACTGTCCTATTCACAGGTTTTTGTCCCGCAGCTTGAAAAACAGACAGCGATGCTCCAACAACGTTTGATGAATGAATAAATCAAAGATGGAACAACTGAGTGAATGCTTGTCTCGCAGCAATTGTAAAAACAGAGCGGCTGCGTTCGATCATTTCTAAGATCTTTTCATTCAGAATTCTGAGACCTGATGCCTTCTCATCCATTTCCAATAGCTTCATCGTGCCCCAGGCCTGGGGATCCTTAGTCGAAATGATTCCCACTGATACAAGATGGCAGAGCGTTCTATTTAGGTATGTTAATTAACTAAAGACAGGCAGTGTCTTCCCTGCTGGCCTCCCCAGACTTGCTGTCTCTGAGCCTGGAAGGACCAGCAAGGGCAGGAGGCAAACCTAAAGCACAGGAGATTCCTAAGTCCTGTCTGCGGTGTTCTTTCATTATCTGCCACATGGTCACAAGGTTGAGGGGGAGGGCGGGAGTCTCTGTGACCTGGAAGGGTGTGTTATCCCTAGGGCAAAGACAATGTGTTACCATGTCAAGAGAGAGAGTAAGCGTTTGAGTGTTTGGCCTGTGGTACCCAGAGGGCTCCAGAACCCTCGGAGACTCCCATCCTGCTGCTAGAGTCTCGTCCTCTTAGAGCGTGGGCCTTGGGCTTTCCTGCTCATCTGGGAAGGTCACCACAGCACAAGGTGGGCCTCAAGGAGCTAGGAAGGGGCTGATCTTCTTGGAGAGTCACCCAAGAGGTTCCACTTCTTATAGCTCATCCATAGGGTAAGACCTCGGGAGAGCTGGAAAAGAGAGTTCTGGTGGAGACCAGAGGTGGGGTTCTCCACTGCGTTCCACTGTTTGGCTATAGTGGAGGCTAGTTCCCACCTCCCCAGATTATGTTATGATTATCTAATATGGGCTGAGTGCTTGTGTGCCACAGGACACGTCACCTCATTTAATCCCCATAACTCTGTAAGGTCGATACCTGTTACTAACCTTAAGTTATAGATCAAGAGACAGGACAAAGAAAGGTTAAGTAACTCGCCCGTACTCATGCAGCCAGTGTCAGAAGCAGGATTAACTAACCCACGCAGCCTGACTCTAAAGCCTTCATCCTCGGTCACTACGGTCTGCAGCCTTCCCCGGGGCAAGTGGTCTTGTTGGCCAAGGGCGATGGTGTCCACTTGATGCTCCTCTGAGGGAGGTGCTGGGCTGGTATTTGGAGTCATCACCATGTCTTGTCAGCCTGTCTGGAGCACGAACCTCCCACCCCTGTCACCGACTACACGTGTTGAGAGTGACACAGTGAAGAGCCCAGACTTATGACATCACTGTTCTGAGGTTATCCTAGTCCTCCAAAACACCTGCTTGACTAGCTTCTCAGTGGGGATGCGTGGGATAAGGAGACTGGTCTCAGCCAGAAAAATGGTGGCTTTCTGGTGGCCGATAATTAAGGAAAATCAATCCAGAGGAACGGGGATGGGAGAAAGACACCATCAAACTCCCACCAGTTCTAGGATAAAAATAATAATACAATTTGTTGAAAAACTACCATATGGCTGACACTGGACTAAATTCTTTAAAAACACCATTTCAGGGTATTTTCACAACAAGCCTGTCAAAGACAGTGTTCTTATTCTCATGCCACAGACAGAAAGACGGAGACTCAGAGACGTTAAGGAAATTGACCAAGGTCATCCAACAAATAGAACTGGGATTTAAAGCCATAAGTGTCCAACCTAAGGTCATGTGCCAAGTTCCTATCCCACCTATAGTTCTGCTTCTCGCTTATATACCCTTACTCATGGCTAAGAGAAAAACAACAATATTTAAAGTCTCCTTTGTGGGGGTGCCTGGGTGACTCAGTCATTCGGTCATTTGAATGTTGGGTTTGGCTTAGGTCATGATCTCATGGGTCTTGGGATGGGGCTCTGTGCTCAGCAGAGTCTGCTTGACATTCTCTCCCACCTCCCTCTGGTCCTCTCCACCCACTCGTGCTTTCGTGCTCTCTCTCAAATAAGTAAATGAACAAATATTTAAATAAATCAATCAAGTCTCCATTGGTCTTGGGACACTTAAATGGCTAGGCTCCATTAAGGAACATCAAGGATGATGCAGGGCTGCTGCAAGAAAGCGGGTTGGTGACAGCTGGCAGCAGAGCATGGGGAGGCCTGGAGGGGAGTGGGGTCCAAGCTGCAGTGTCTCATGTATAGAACTTGGGAAGTATCTCAGGTCCTCTCAGAATCCCTATCTGGATCCAATGTCCAGACACAGCCATCGCTCACCAACTCAGCAAGGTGCTAGGCATCCCCCAGCATGGAGGGTCAGACCTGTTTTCTACCCACTCAGTTCCCCCCAGCCAGTCATGTAGTGCACAGGCACTGCTGAGCCCCTACGTGGTACCTAGTGGAGGCCAAGTGCCTTCTCCTCTCCTCACTCTATCACTGCTTTATTCCCTTCTCAGACAAGCAGGCAGGAGGATACTTAGTTTTACTACTGCCGGCCAGGGCAGCTCTAGGAAAATGCCAGATTTTGAAGGCCGACTTGGAAATAATAACAAATAAGGAAAAACAACATCCCTTGTTTCTGCACCTAAGGGATGGAGCAGAATGATATAAATTCCGAAAGTTCTTCGAAAGGTGTGTGTTGGGGGGAAGATGTGGTCCTATGGGAAAGCCCTTTAACTCCAGTATCTGGTGGTTCTTCCAGCAACTGCTGGGAAGCCCGGATGGGACAGTGAATGTGCTCGTACTGTCAGAAGTGGGAGGCATCCCGGAAACAAGAGGGGCCTGAGCAGCAGGTTGGCCAGCGATCTGAGCGAGACCCAGAATGCAGTTCCGAGATTGGATCAGCCCGCTGGGTGCCACTCATCAGGATGGTGGAGTCTCATACATGGAAAAGGTGCACAACACCTCAAAGTGGGACTTTAGAGATAGTTAAGGGGACTTCTCAGGGTAGGTGACTCAGGGAGACATTATTTCTCTGTGTAGGTAGAATCCAGGCCACTCCTTACTGCCTTCATTGCTAGGTGGCCTAGATGGTAGCAGGGAGACGGTAACACCAATGTGCCTTGGAAACCAAGGAGGAGACGCAGTGGGCAAGTGACTGTGGAAGTCCCATGGCGTATGGTAATTCATTAATTGTTACAGATTCTAGAAATAAAGCATGATGAGAAACGGGCTGTCCAGCCTGGACACTAAGCAGTAGGCATTCGCTGGCATCGTTGTCCACTGGGCGCCTTTTCTGTGGGAAGGGGTCTTCTGAGAGAGTGCCTGCCGTGACCACACACACCCAAGTCACGCAGCCTTGGGGTGGAGGAACTAAGAGTTTTCAGGAGGAAATGAGGGTTCCGCCAGGCAAAGGGCAAACGCGCAGGCTCTGAAGGGACAGCGTGTGGGCCACTTGTGCATGTGGTGACGAATGAGACCCTCCCAGCTCAGACCCGTATCACAGCTCATCTACGTAGATAACGTACTAAGCTGTCTGTGCCTCAGTATCCCCCATCTGGAAGTGGGAACAACATCGGCAGGAGCTGCTCCATCGGAATGTGGTGAGGTTACTGGAGGCATATGCCGCCTGTGCTGCGTTAGCACGGCATTAGCACAAGGAAACCCTCAGTCCATGCCCACAGCAGTGACCCCGGGAGTGGGGAGGGACCCACACAGGCTGAGCCCAGCCCCAGCTCTCACCTCCACAGGTCCTTCCTGAGGAATTTAGCTGCTTCCCTGCCAAAGGGCGTCTGAAGCCCAAGCCTGCACAATATGGCCACCTGGGACATTTTGAGCAACAGTGTTGGGATGTGGGTTGGTGGCAACACCATCTGATAAGTTGCTATGGGAGATATTTTATTTTAAGGGCCTGTTCTCCCCTCCTTCACCACCCCCACTGACACTAATGGTTCTCAACCTTTTTTGGATCATGGCCCTTTTGAGAATGTGGGATGGCTAAGGATCTTGTTGCCCAAACAGTGCGTATCCATGTATCTGTAGCGTTCCACACTCTACTGCAGGGGTTCTATTTGATCCTGTAGGACCCCCATCATGGGCACTCCATTGTTTGGTGCCATCACATGGGGATTCTCATTTTACAGATGAGGAAGCTAAGGCACAGAGTGGTTAGGTAACTCGCTCAAAGTCACACAGCCAGTGAATGGTAAGATTCAAGGCCACTCCCAGAACCCTGCTGTCAACTAATGTACTTTCTGGCCACCTATGACATCACAGGTACCACACTCTCATCTCCTATTTTAATGTCCTGATCGTTCACCTTAATAAAGACACATTAGACTTGAGTGGGTAGAAGTTCCGGACACAATAAGTCTCATATCCTGGGCCAGTCTTTTTCTTCAAAATGAACCTGCTTGAGAACCAATGCTGAGAGATGAAGAGAGGTCCCAGACAGGCCTAGCATCCGTATGAACAAGGAGATAAAACAATGTCCGTGCATCCCATCCCCCGTGAAATTGCTATGGGCCTCTCTGAGCCAATGAGTACTTCAGAAAATTATAGGAACATCGTTGCTCAAACCCCAGCGTTACAAAATGTGGGCATCATAAAGGGGGAGGTAGTCCTGCCTGCCAGGGAGGGAAAAAGCATGCTTCCCCAGGAAACTCGCGTGTGACAGTGGCCTATGGCCATACAGGGGCAGGACTGAAGGAGGGGCTGTTTGCTCTGCTGGCAAGAAGCAATGAGAGTGAGCAGGAGGGAAGGGCCACCTGCAGGAGGACTGAGCAACCTTTCTGAGGGAGGCGGGGGTGGGAGGGAGGCTCTGCAGGAGGGGAGGCGGGAGCAGAGGGAAGGCAGGATCGTTCAGGCAGTGAGAGAGGGCAGCCCCACTCTATTTCCCAGGCTGCTCTCTGGGATGCAGGCAGGAAGGTCGAGTGTATTACACTGGCCCCACCTCCTGAAGCTCTCTCTGCAGCTGCTGGACTGGACACAAAAGCGTGAGGGACAGAGACACCATCTCTGCTGATTTGTACCAAACTCAGTTTCCAAGGGACTGAGAGGCCACATGTGACAGAAGCCAGGGTGGGGGACCCGCGCCGCTGTCTGCATTTTCCAGGTAAGCAACTATCTGTGTCAGAGCCAAAGGTAGAGAGCGAGGCCTAAAGGCAGAGGAGAAGGCGGGAGGTGCCTGCCCAGGGATGGACCTAGAACAGTCTATGGAAGGGAGGCAGGGAGAGGGGCAGGGGCCGAGCTGGAACAAGCCCTCAGGCCAGGCTTCTGCAAGGTGTCCCCGCATGAGGTGTCCCAGCTGGAGGCTGCGTTTGGGCCACTCCTGGCTGGCAGGGGTGGTGGAAGTTCCAGGAGAGGGCAGGGCTCTGACAGCCTCTGGGGGTCAGCGCATCTGGAGAGCAGCCGCTCCAGCCACAGTGTGGCACCCGTGTTCTTCCAGACCAGGAATATTTGTGTAGCCTCGGCCAGAAAATCCCACCCTGAGCCCCTGCCTTCCTCTTGGTCTTGTCGGTGGTCACGAGAGAACCTCTCGCAGGTCCCGGAGGAAGAAAGCAGAATGTATTCCCCAGGGCTTGGCTTCAGACAGGGGAGGGATTTCCCATCTGAAAAGACAACTTCTGTCAGGTGCCTGAGAAGCTGTGAGCTGGCAGAGCGCTGCGTGCTGCCTGGAGGAGGCTCACCTGTGGCCCAGAGGAGGGGGATGAGACACGTGTATAAAGTTGGGTCCGAGTGGGGGTGGGGTTGGGGGGAGGGTGAAGTGAGTGGTCTGCACGCAGTTCCATCTGAACATGCGCAGCGTCATCCCAGAGAAAGAAAGAAGCCCAAAGAGGCAGTTTCAGTCAAGTCCAGCATCCCTTAGCCATCCGTGCTCGCGGACCACAGTCCCCGATAAGGCGTGCTGGCCCGAGCACACCATGCCTAGCTGGCTAGCGCTGTGTCCTTTCTGTTAACCAGACAGACACGCACGCACGCAGCCACTCTTCTAAGAACCAGTGTGCCAAAAGTACATCAAGCCCGGTTTCCTGCCCAAGGCTATGCCAGCCACACTTGGACCTGTAATGGGGATAGAGAGGGATGTCAGGGGGCGGGAGTGGTCCCTGGGCTTCAGGCCACAAAGGGACATAAGATGCTGGACCTCAGCCACCATGGCATTATGCCCCCCTTCCAACTGCGGCTTCTGTTCCCAAGTACAAAGTGAGAATTCCTCCCCATTGCTCCCTCCTATGTGCACACACACACACACACACACACATGCTCACAATAACTGGGTTTATGATCGGGCAAGGCAGTTTGATGAGGTGGGGCTAGGATATGGCCTTATTACGTGCCCCTTGACCATGAAACTGCTATGACTGTCCGTCTGGACACCTCCCAGAAGTCCTGCTTGGGGAAGGGGGGAAGGAACTGACAGTATAGGGGACAATGCACTAGTCATTGGAAGTCATCTGTGTGCAAGAGCTTCACACAGACCATACAGTACTACCTTCCATCTTTCCAGTGAAAAAACAAGGCTGAGACCCTTGCTGATGCACAGGCTTGTGATTTTGAGGGTTTGGCACACATCTGTTGAGTGAATGACTACCTCTTGCTAGCTGGCAGGTGATAGAACGCATCCTGCCTGATGGGGAGCGCATCGCGGCCACCAAGGGCAGAGATGGCTCCTCTTATCCCACCAGAGGCAGTGGAAGGTGGGTGGAGGAGGAAAGGAGGAGCTTTTCTTTTTCTGAAAGTAAATGCTCAGTGACTAATACTCCTGACCACCCCAGGCAACGGTCTCCACAGCATGTGTCCTGCCCTCCTTCTCTGCAGAGGGCAGTTTGGGTCAACACGAGCAGGGAGGAGCCCAGTGGTGAGGCCCTGCAGCCAAGCCTCCTTGGCCCAGAAAACACAAGGGGCTTTGATGCCTGCAGCAAGCAGGGGCTCTCCCCCCAGGATGCTGTGGCTGCTCTTGGGCATGGCCCCAGGGCTGGCCTCAGTCTGGAGGCCACATCTGGGAGGTAGTACCTCCAGCTCTGGGTTTAACATAACCGCCTCAGAGTGAAAGAGAAGCCTCAGGGCTGCTGTCCCTGAGCCGTGTGGCCTTGGGCAGATAGGAAACCTCATTAGACCTCCCTATCCTGGTCTGTGAAATGGAAAGAATATGAAAACAGTAACAGCATCTCTCTTAATGGTTGCTGGGAAGAAGAAATGAAATCCTGGTTGTGCGTGCTCAGCATTTTACCTGGTTCCTAATGTCTGCCCAGAAAGTGAAACTACTAGCATTCCCCCCTCTGAGTTTCCCAGAAGGTTCTCTCCAGACAAAAGCAAACTCAGCCCCCTGGTCTGAAATTGCCCCTCACCCCCAGGCCTGTAGGAGCCTGCCTCTCGCTCCAGTGACTTCTGTAAAACAAACGGCTCACACAAACAATCCTTATTCGCCAGCCTTAGCAGGCTTTCTCCGTGTCTTCAAGCTAAAATAAAACCACTTAGAAAATAAAACTCAATGGCTTCCTTGTCTCATGCCTTGCTGTCAATGCTTCCCGAGTCAGGGTCCGCGCACAACTGGGGGCCTGTGGGGTTTGCCAGAAATGCCCTGGGATAAATATGGCACACTTGGGGAAAAGTGAAACATTTAAGCTGAAGGTAACTGAAAACACTGTCTTTGTTAAAAAAAAAAAAAAAAAGAAAAAGACAGTGAAAAAGAAAAAGAAACACACAATGAATGTATGAATATGTGTATGATAAACCTAAATTAAAAATATGTACCTATAACATTGTATGCCAACTATAATTCAATAATAAGAATGTTTCTCTAAGAATACATAAAAACAAAAGACACATATTAAGCAAGCAAGCAAACAAACAAACAAACAAAAATAACCTTCCTTTGTGCAGGTATCCTGAGCCAAGCAAAGATTCTGTCTAGGAGGAGCAGGACCAGACGTGCCTGACGTCATGACACAGATGGACCCCCAGGAAAGGTGGGGCAAGGTGTCTCCTCTCTGCAGCTTGAGTGAGGAAGCTCATGACCCCCGGATCCTGAGCGTGAGCTTAGACAGAGAAGATGAAGATGGTGAGGAGGCAGGAGACAAAGGGAGCCCTGGGGACCCTGATCACCAGGTCTATCCAAGAAACAGCTCCCAAGGGAGTCAAGACAGTCCTGACTTGCCCTGGCATCATCCACCCAGCGGAGAAGAGAAATTCTCCCGCTCCGTTAGTGCCAGGGGCGTCGGGAAGGAACCGACAGTGACGCCTGGAAAGAAGGCCAGCTGGGGAAGAGGTGAGTCCAAGATCACCCAGACCCAGGACTCCCCTGGACCAGGCACGGCTCCGGGGACCCTCCCTAGCGACCTCTCGCACAAGTTGTTAGGCCGGACGCAACTGCTTAGGGACTCACTACCCGCCGGAGATGATGGAGACTCCAGGGCAAACCTGGACGCTGCCTTGGGGGTCCCATCCAGCTTCTCTGAGACGGGAAGAGATTTCTGTGCACAGAGAGGCGTAGACACGTCCCCAGACAGCTCCTCTCTGATGTGTTTCCCCAAGCCGGGGGGCAGCTGGGACCTCCCCACGCAGGAGACGCGCACCCCGCCCCAGGGGTCTGCCCCCTCAGCCAGTCTGGCAGCAGCGGTGCTGGCCAAAGCGCGGACCGGCAAGAAGGGCAAGAAGCCGGAGAGTGCGCGCGAGGCAGGGCAAGGAGAGACACATCCCTATAAGTGCCTGCGGGGAGGAAGGGCCTTCCAGAAGCCCAGCAATCCTCTGAGTCCCTCGCAGCCACGGGGCACCAAGCCTTATGCCTGTGAGCTGTGCGGGAAGACCTACTCCCACCGGGGCACGCTCCAGCAGCACCGGCGCCTGCACACGGGCGAGCGGCCCTACCAGTGCCCCTTCTGCGACAAGGCCTACACTTGGTCCTCGGACCACCGCAAGCACATCCGCACCCACACCGGCGAGAAACCCTACCCCTGCCCGGACTGCGGGAAGGCCTTCGTGCGTTCCTCCGACCTGCGCAAACACCAGCGCAACATGCACAGCAACAACAAGCCCTTCCCGTGCGCCGAGTGTGGTCTGACCTTCAACAAGCCACTGTCGCTGCTGCGTCACCAGCGCACGCACCTGGGCGAGAAGCCCTTCCGCTGCCCGGCTTGCGACAGGGAGTTCGCCGTGGCCAGCCGAATGATGGAGCACCAGCGTGTGCACTCGGGCGAGCGGCCCTTCCCCTGCCCCACCTGCGGCAAGTGCTTCACCAAATCCTCCAACCTGATCGAGCACCAGACGCTGCACACTGGCCAGAGGCCCTTCAAGTGCGCCGACTGCGGCGTGGCCTTCGCGCAGCCCTCGCGCCTCGTGCGCCACCAGCGCATCCACACCGGGGAGAGGCCCTTTCCTTGCGCCCAGTGTGGCCAGGCCTTTGCCCGCTCCTCCACTCTGAAGCGGCACCAGCAGATACACTCCGGGGAGAAGGGCTTTCTCTGCGCCGAGTGCGGCAAGGCCTTCCGAATTGCCTCGGAGCTTGCCCAGCATATTCGGGTGCACAACGGGGAGAGGCCTTACCAGTGTGAGGATTGCGGCCAGGCCTTCACCAGGTCCAATCACCTCCAGCGGCACCGAGCCAAGCACAGCACCTGCAAAAAGGAGACCATCCCCTCCTCCTCTGATGAGTGAGGGCTCGAGCAGCTAACTCTCAGGGAAGGTGAAGACACTGTCGGACCTCACTGCTTGGAACCCTCCCTCATGGACAAGCCCATTCACATGGTAATGTCACCTAGCCCCACTGGTCAGCCTTTCCTCCCAGTGAGTCCCCAGCCATGGGGTGATCCATTTGATAAAAGTGATCTCTTGTGTAAAAAGTAACAGGAGGGCTGGCACCTATGTGTGGGGTTTCCTATCAGTCTTTCTTCCAAATCTCAGAGGTCATACTCCATTGGAAAAAGATAAGAAACCGTAGTGAGAACTGGTCAAGAGTTGAGTTCCGTGGTGGGGGGAATCTCAGTGGATTGGGAATGATACCCTGGGGACTGTGCAAGCCTGGAGGGATACAGTGAAGAAAAAGGTTATCCTGTCCTGCCCTCAAGGCCATATGCAAATACTAAGAAGGCCTCAGGGGCTGGTCCTCTTGGGGAGAAAGGTACTTTTCAGTTTTTCATGAATAAAGGAATCCCTAGAAGTGGTCTCTGTGAGCACCTCTTTCAAAGCAGCAAAGCCTCCCCGAGGTTAGCTCAGACCCAGCCAGACAACCCATTATTTCACTTTCCTGCCAAAATTACTTTACCCTTGGGAAATGGGTCTCGGCTTTGAGGTGGAGAAGGCCTTTGTCTTAAAGAGAGGGAAGTTTATGTCCTATGTTTTGGAACCAAAAACATAAGTTTTTTTTTTTCCCTGTAAGTCCAGAAAAACATTAACATCTGAAAAAGAAGTCCCTTCCTCTTTACAGTCAAATACAGTAAGTTGGATCGAACCTAAGTCTCACCCACAAAATTTATATCTGCTTCCTGTCTGACCACCTCTTTCCTTGTTCCCACCTTGGGAACTTCAACCATATGTAATTTACAGAGAGTAATATGCCCACTTACAGAGAAGTAAATAACATTTCTCCAAATGGGCCTGACCATAATTCAAGAAACCTCTTAGATTCATTTAAGTTTTCTAGGTCATTAGCTCCAATTTGAAGTAAATAACATAGAATAGCCCTTGCCCAAGTGCCAATTGGTTTGTCTTTGTTTCAAAGTCTTAAAACCAGGTTTGGAAACCCACGTGACTCACAATTACTCTCTAATGAGGTTATTTGAAATCTGTGTATTACCAACAGTCATTCTTCACAATGTATTGACTTTCTATCATTTAAAATCAGTAGTTCTTAGCTCTGGACCCAACTGCAAAGAATTCATGACTTCACTGATTTCCTTTGATGCACAGGGGCAAACATGGAATAAGATATTTCAAAAGAACATATAGTACTCTCTCCTTTTGTGGATATCTTTAACATATTCCTAAAATTGCCACCAACGGATGCCAAATCTGAATTTCTTTTTGAATTTTCCTTTGACACGTGGGAGCCAAAGAGAAGTGATACATGTCATCATACTTTGTTTGATAAAGGCAAACTTAGTAAAAGAGTTCGGACTGCATGCCTGGAGGTTTTGTGTCTTAACTCCCTTAGACACATCAGCTGTCCAACCAGAGTTAGCTGGTTCAGGGTCTGGCATGAGGAGCAATGCTTGAGGTATTAGTCCATCCCCGTCCTTTACCAGTGATATGACCTTGGCTTCAGCTTCTGTATCTGCATTGGCTAATCAGGAGTGATAATAAGGCAGCAATAAAAGTTGGAGTTATCCCGCCAGGAAAGGAAAGTTGGCTAAAGGCACGGGTATTAAATTGGTAGAGATTGTAAAAATCAACCATAGCCTTGTGATTATGAACAGCATAAAGGCAAGTATATTTTTCCTGGTTAACCAATGAAATTTTTGAAGACTGAAGTCATTATTTCTTTTCTTTGTATTCTTTTTTTAAAAAAGATGTTAGTAAATTTTGATAATTAAAATATTTATTTTGTTTCTGTAAATTTTTAAGGCAGTTGTTCCCAAACCAGTTCATAGAACGGCTGTAGAGAAGGTACATGAGCTGTTTCTTGACCATACAACCTGCTGATTCCTAGCTTCGAATATTGAAACAGGTCTGCAGTGCATCTTGGATTCTAATCTTTTAAGCTTCCCATATTTTCTGATGCACAGCCAAGTTGGGACCACTGGTCTACTTAATTATTGGTGATAATTTCATTTTATCATCTAGCAAGCAGCTAGCATGAAAATAAGCAGGCAATCAGGATGAGATCACAACAGAATGAGATTAAAAATAGGTTCAAACTTCTGGAACACCTCCTGACTAGGATATGACGGACTCAAGCTAACAAGCAGGTTGTGAAGTGATCACATAATCTCATTTCTGCAGATGACATGCGGTATCTCTGTGTAGCTTCCAGATGGGCACACCTATGGGAAGAAAGTGTGTCCTTTTTGTTACTAGGCAGAAAAAAACTAAGTTAGTTTGTGCTGGGTATCTTTGGAGCTACATACTGTGTTTCTGGAATATAAGGGATTGTAATATACTGAACAGGTGAAGAGAAGTTCAATAATCCTTCAGTGGTGTCACATAATCAAGTCACATTTTAAGGAAAATTCTCCCAACCAGTATTTTCTCACACCAGCTGCAAGGATCATGTTGAATCTGTATTGCAGGGGAATGCAGTCCCCTAATTGTAGCCACAGGTCATTGGGCTGGACAGTGAAAGGCCACAATTCATGGAGTGGAGAAGCAGATAAAAAAGAGAAGACAACCATCTACTAACTGGTGTGGCATAAATTCTGCCCAGTGAAGTCTGCCCATCCAAAGTGGGGGCATTTGAATCCTCTGTTTGCAGAAGAATCAGTGTTTGAATAAGGTTATTCTGTCTCAGATTATTATACCAAATAAGAGTGCACTGCTTTTCTAGCTTTCTATAAACCTTCACATCATAGCAGACAATCTTATTTCCCCATTCTGTAATTAAAAATCAGAGCAGGGCCTTCTTTGTAATAGAATTTAGAGCTTCTCTCTAGACTAGTGCCATTTCCGCAGTTTAGTTTGCCAAAGGTAATTTGGATATACCAAATAAAAATGATCATTTATAAGATTCAACTAAATAAACATTCCCCTGATAGCGTCACCAGAGTCCGCAGTCATCATGATCCATATCCTTTAGATAATAGTGATAATAATTATCACCTTATGTAGTATTTGGTGTGCCTGGGTTTTAAGTGTTTCATACATATATTAACTATTGAAACATTAAAGTAAACCTATGATGATAATTATCCTTAATTTTAAGAAGAGGAGATCAAGAGACAAAGAAGTTATATTGCCCAAGACATCAGGGCTAAGGGGTAGCATAATGATGTTTCAACATTTAGGCATTCAGTGGAGGCATTTAATGGCTCCAGAGACTGCTGTTAACCACAGGGCCAGCTGCCTCTCTTTGGCATGGAAGAATACTCTGCAATTATTGGTGACATGCATTTTAAAAAGTAGGTGACCATAAATTCAAGAGAAGATAAAGGTTGAAACACAGCACAGCAGAAATCACAGCTTGACCCAGGAAGGAAGACCTATGGATTTGGGAGAGCTTGGGTTGGCAGCTGGTAATCATTAACCCCTTAGAGAAGCTGTCAAGAAGCCGGCCAGGAGAAAGGGATTGGAGGCGACAGTTCCTTGAAGGCCCACCAAGGTTTCATTTCCCTAATGAAACATTCTGTATCTATGCCATACACAGAAAAATACACCAGCAAAGAATCTTGACACTCAATATTTATACAAAATTTTATCATCCAAATGCATGCACATTAAAACAGCTATATTACCTCTGATATGAATCCAACAGATCACCCAGGAGTTCCAACTAAGCCTTCAAAATTCTTGCAGGGAAGGAAATCATCAATTTAATACTCATATGAGAATACTCAAACAGATGTCTTTGCTAGACTCAGAACTAGACTGTGGACTACAAACTCAGTGACCCATGAAAATATTGCCAAAGACGGAATGACAATGTCTCATCAAGCCAGAAAATGGTGTCTTTTTAAAGTTGAGAGTGAAGTTCATTTTTAACATCAGTTGCCCTCTCTCCATTCTGCATAAAACCATGCCAGAATAATTAAAATTTTTCCAAAATGGCTAGATAATATTTTTCCATGTTTTCTCCTTGTTGACTTCCCACACCCTCAGTCAAATTGGCTCAGAGTCTCACTATCTCAGGAGTGTCAGGCACTCGGTAGACCAGAACCGTGAACAGTGAACCCGAACAGTGAACTGGAACCTGAACGCTGAATAAATGGGGCTTCTATAAAACATACGCTAATAATTAGGATTTAAAGTAAAGCTGACCCCTTCTGTAAAGCAAAGAGAATATAGAGGAGGTCAAGGACAAGAAGGGAAGCAAGGATCTTCTGTGGTAGTTCAGATGAAGTCAAGGACAAGTGGGATTAGTAAGTAAGATGAAGAGATGTCCAAGATTTCAGAGGTGGAGTCAATAAGTTTTGGTGACAAGAAAATAACCAATCTGTGAACACCTTAAGGGTTCTGGCACTACCTCTAGCATCCCAACTAATCCCTACCACAAGCGGTTATGGGAGACTCTTAGAAAATATTCCCACATGGGATATGTAACTCTTTTCTTTTCTTGGAAAGCAAATAAGATTAATAGTTCTTGGCTATTGTCTATCAGTATTGTTAAGCAAAGATCACTAAGGTCTATGTCCTCTAAGAAAAAGGTTGCATATCTGCCACATGGAGAACATGCAGCAAATCCCCCACCTTTTGGTTTCGAAATCGTGCTTGCTTACATTTTTACTTTCTGCAGTTATGGTGGTTTAAAAATTATGCCTACATAAGTGTCCATCAAGGGATGAATGGGTAAAGAAGTTCCGGTGTACACATAAACACACACAATGGAATATAAGTTAGCCGTGAGAAGAAGGACATCTCCCCACACACAAAGACATGTTGGGGACATAATGTATGCTAAATGAGATAAGTCAGACTGAGAAAAGCAAATGCTATGTGATGTCACTTATATGTGGAACCTAAAAAAAAAAAAATCAAACTTATAGAACCAGATACAAGGGTGGTTGCCAGAGGCTGGGGTTGGGAACTGGGGAGATGTTGGTCGAGGGGTATAGACTTCCAGCTATAAGATGAATGAGACCTGAGGATCTGATGAAAAACACAGTGACTGCAGTTGGTAACATTGTATAGTATAACTGAAATATGTGAAGAGAGTAGAACTTCAGTGTGTTCACCCCCAGCCCCCAAAAGATAAATATGTGAGGTGGCAGATGTGTTAACTAGATGGGGAGAAGCCTGTCACAATGTACATGTGTATCAAATCACCACAATGTGTACTTTAAATATCTTATAGTTTTTGTGTCGGTTTTACCTCAATAAAGCTGAACTTTAGAAAAAAAAGAATTTAAAAATTAAATAAAAATAAAAAAAAATATGTCTGCAAATTCTTTGATACGCCTCCCTTTAAGAAGTCAGCCTAATCTCTTTCCTTTTTTGTGTAGGCTAGACTCAGTGACTTGGTTCTAATAAATACAATAAAGTAGAATTGTCAGTGCACAACTTCTGAAGCTAGATCACAACCAGCATTGTGGCTTCCACTGTTTGCTTGATATCTCTCTCTTCTTCTCTTTCTCTCGCCCCCTTGCCCCTCATTACTTGCTCTGAGGGAAGCCAGCCACCATGTCATGAGCAGCCTTACAAAGAGGGCCTTGTGGTGAGGAGATCGTTAACAACCACATCGGTGAACTTGTAGGGGACCTGTTAGCCCCAGCTGAGAGTTCAGATGACAACACATCTGGCTGACTACTGGACTGAAATCTCACAAGACACCCAAAGCCAGAACTATTTATCCAAGTGGCTCTCAAATCCCTGATCCTTGGAAACTGTGTGAAGTAATAAATGCTTATTATTTTAAACTGCGAAGTTTTGCTTGGTAATTTGTTAATGCAGCAATAGTGAACAAGATGTAATATGGAGAATAACTTGCTCCTCATGAGTGAGAATGTAGTCATTAGATGTCATCACGAGCTCTGATTTCTGCCCTAAGAAAATTGACAGAGGGTTGGAACACATCTCCACTTCCTGTCACCACATTCCCCTCTACCCCCAACCAATAGTTACTGTGAAGGCTGGCAGAAGTTCAGCTGGCATTCAGGAAGTCCTTGTGTTTGTCAAGTGGAGGTCCTAAATCTAGGACCCAGCAAAAGGGACCTTCTGGGAGGGGTCAGATCCACTGTGGGTAATATCTAGATACCAGGACCACATTTGATAAGGGATGATAAGAATGAAACCCTTTTGATTATCTTTTTTTTTTTTGGCGGGGGGTGAGTACTGCAATTCCTAACTCATGGAGATAAGTGAGCTAATCCATGGTCTTCCCTAGAAAGTGGAGAAATCTCTAATTCTTTAGAATCCAGAACACAGCCCCATGAAAGCAGTGTTATCCCCACATTTCAGATAAGAAAACAAAGCTGTGGAAAGCATTAGCAACATATCCAAGATCACATAACTAGGAAGCATGGAACCAGAGCCCCAGCTCAGATCTGCACAGCCGAACTGCATCCACCTTGCAGTGGGGGCAGGAGTCTTAAGACCCAGCCCCAGGCTCCTCCCTTGGCTCACTGGGCAGTCCGTGTTCCTTCTGCTATGAACACTGTCTCCCTTCCTAAACCCACTGCCCTGCCCTCAGCCTCCTGTGAGTACCACAGCCCCCTTTTCCATTTCTCCTTCTCCCCCTCACCTTGGAATTCCTGTCTTCAAGGACCAAGGGGTTCAATGAGGGAGAGCAGTTGAGTAAGAGGGTAACGTAGAGACAAAGGTGAGGCAACTGAAGCCCCTGTTTGGTACCTCTCAACTCATGTTCCTGAAAGGGAAGTGGGGAAACGAATACATAGACACCTAGTTTTTCCATTTTAAGACTGTAAAATGTGTGTGTACAAAAAGAGGGATTTGGGGTATCAATGTAGGGAGCTATCTGGGGGAGGCACCTCCCTGGTTCTTTTGAAATCACAAGACACACATCTGGAAACATATATTTAGTAATTCTCTGCCAACCTGGGACTTGTATAACTCTAAACAGACAACACAGAGATGAAGTTAATGCGCATCTTATCTTCCCCCTTGCAATTAGGTCCTGTCTGGATGTCTGCATGTGAGTGTGCATGAGTCACTTGTATTAATATCCTTTGGCTGTGTAACAAAGTACCACAACTTAAGTAGCTCCCAACAACCGCAATGTATCTCCTTAGTATTCTGGAAGCTGGAAGTCTGAAATCAGTATCACTGGGCTAAAATCAAGGTGTCAGCAGGGCCAGGCTCCCCTGGGAGGCTCTAGGAGAGAATCTGTTTCCTTGTCTTGGGACTGCATCGTCCCAATCTCTGTCTCTATTGTCATTTTGTCTTCTTTTCTGTCTGTGCCAAATCTCTCTCTGCCTTTCTCCTCTAAGGGCACTATGATGGCATTTAGAGTTAACCCACATCATCCAGGAAATCTCCTCATCTCAAAATCCTTTACATTTACAGGTTCCAAGGACTAGCATCTTTAAGTACTACCTTTAAGTGACTGCTGTTCAGCTGACTACCTTACTGCAAAACAGATAGTTAGGTCCTTCTTGTGACCATGAACATTAAGTGATAATCCTTTATTTCACTTCAGGTAGCTGAAAGGCAGTAGAAATATAATTTGTCCTGTCACTTAAGCAAAGAAATTTTGGAACTGCAGTGGGCCTGAGAGATCACTATTTTACAAGTGAGGAAGCTGCAAATTGCACAGCTCCTGGGGCAGTCCAGAGCTCTTTCTATCCTATCAGATCCTCTCTTTTACTTTTATGTGGTTTGATTTCTACCCTTTAAATTTACTAAAGATCATAACTTTAATGGGATCTGTTAATTTCAGAAATTATGGTAGATTTAAATAATCCTTAGAACAGATATTAAGATGGAAATGGTTACATGTTCTTTTTATACTAATAAAATGGCTTTCAGATTGCATTTTCAATTCTCAACCTGTAGCCATTTCTGTGCCCTAAGAGCCGTTCATCATGCCCATTTCCCTCTCAATGAAACTCTCTACTTAAGCTTTCTAGTTATTCCATCACCATATTAGTTATTCCAGATTGTTTTCTACCACCACTTATTAACTGGGTAAAGTAAAAAAAACACTGGGCAGAAACAAGTTTACAATTTCACCATGTAATTTTCCAAATTCTTCTTCTTCCACCAAATTTCAAAAAATCTTAAAACACACTTGCATCATGCGAAAGAGGTTAATGCCAGTATAATCACAAATGTAAAAGAAGGGACTCACTACAGGTATATTAAAGATGATGCTTTTGTAATGATATATCAGTTCCAAGGGAATCCATAAAGAACTAAAGACAATGATGAAATTAGAGCGACTGAGATCAAAGTCACTCCCTAAATTCTGTAAAGTAATTCTGAACAGGCTCTTTGAGAATCCAATAAAAGCTGTAGATCCTATCAAAATAATCCACATTACTGATGTTTTCCCTTGTGGTTTCAGGGAGCCATAGACTTTGTAAAGCCCATCAATTGGCTTGAATGTCCATTAGATTGATTTCACTTCCAAATGTATGTTCAGCACCCTAACCCAGGAACTTAAGTCAGTTACAATAGGAAAGGACTGTAGCAGACTTACAAACTAAGTTCACTGAAGACACTCTTTTGGATGATTTTTATATATATGTATATATATATTTTTTTAAGATTTTATTTATTTATCAGAGAGAGAGAGAGAGACAGAGCCAGAGAGCGAGCACAGGCAGACAGAGTGGCAGGCAGAGGCAGAGGGAGAAGCAGGCTCCCTGCCAAGCAAGGAGCCCGATGTGGGACTCGATCCCAGGATGCTGGGATCATGACCTGAGCCGAAGGCAGCCGCTTAACCAACTGAGCCACCTGGGCATCCCTTGGATGATTTTTAAAAAGGGAAAAAAAACAAACAAACAGTAGATGACTAAGATAACTCATACTCTAAGGGGGTGAGTGGATTTCTCAAAATATGGAAACGAATTCACTACTAATATGGGAAGTTAGCCTATTTACTTTTATAAAAGTAACAATAACTCCTGGAATATATAAAATTTGTGTAGGTTGAAAAGTTACAAGTTCATCCAAATAAGTACTGTCACAGCTTTTAAAAAAATAAATATTTTTTTGAGAAAATGTACAGTTAATGACAAAAATAAACAAATTACCAGGGTCCCCTAGGGAAGAGGCTACTGTTGCATCCCAAACCACATGCAAACCAGCACAAGGATTACTATAGTGGAAAACTCCAGTAAAGACTAGTCCTGAAAAAAACAAGCAAAACACCAAATTATGGAAAGGGCCAGGCTTCTTGATAAGGAGTCTGCTAACTATAAAAATTCACTTAATTCTCAGTCATTAATAACAGTGTTATCTGCACCTAAAAATACCTACTTTGCTCCTGTTAGAGATGATCATAGCCTTTCTAAGGGGAAAAGAAACCATATTCTTAGATTTATCATAAGTCATCCACAACAGGGCAGAGTCTGGGTAAAAACCTGGACTAAGTTAGTGACTACATTAGAAAGTTTGATTTAGTTAGGAGATCATAATGGAGATAAAAACAAAAGGTGATGATAGACTTAGCGGTTCCAGCCACTGGGATTCCTCCCCTTTATGAAATGGTTTCTGCCTCTGCAGAGCACTGACTCAGTAAGAGAATAACCACAGTTAGCACAGAAATATGGTTTCTCTCCATATGGATCCGCTGAGGGGACTGTAGGGATGCCCACCTGGTGAAGGTCCCTCGACACCCATCACAGTAGACTGAGGGCTCTCCAGAATGTGTTTGTTGTGTTGTGTTTTTAACCTGAACAGCTGGGCAAAGGCCATTCTTGGCTCTTGTATGGCTTGACCTGCTGATGGGTCAACTTATGTTTAGAAAGAAGGTTTGGTTTGCAAACCCCTGCAACAAATAGGACAAATGTATGGTTTAGAGTCCTCTTTTCCTGTGTTTCAGTCTGAACTGTGGTGGTTCTGATGCACAGTATAGCAGGAATTTCTCATGGCACCATTTCACGCAGGCATATTAGAACACTCTATATTTTTTCCATGACACCAGTGTCCCTACACATCTGTTGTGAGATTGAAACATTTATCACATTCAGGGCACATATGGGCTGGTCCCTAGAATGAATCAATTTGTGCATGTGTAGGTTGGCAGCCTGCGAGAATTTCTTGATACAAATGGGGCAGTAGTAGGAATGTCCCTCTACATGATTCTACATGTGCTTCTGAAGTCCCAAAAAGATGTTCCATGTTTCTTATATTGATAAGAGCAATCTTTTCTAGAGATTAGCAATCTTTTCCAGAGATTAGCTCTAGGTCTTCATCAAATGAGTCAGTAAGGATAATTATTTTCATCATCCTCTACAGGATCTCCTGAAGGTCCTCTGAGTGCCCAGAGGATTATGGTTCTAAGTCTCCATGCTTTAAGTCAGAGTTGGAACTAGAAGTAACAGAGATTCCTGCAGTGATTTCACTCTGGAAGTGGTAGTAAGTTTCATTAGTTTCCTCATTTCACACCGAGTTCCGTCGGAAGCTCTTGCCTACCTGAGGGACCCACAGAGAGACAGTCAGCCCTGGAGGGTGGCAAAGACTTTTCTTGAAATTCCAGATGGAGGCTATATTTCTGATGTATCTTCCCCAGGCTCAGGCTGCATTCATCTGAAGATGACTTCTCTGTATCCTGGGCATCTCCTAACTGCCATGCTACCTCCATACCCATCCTTAAGCTATTTTTTTTTAATTTTACTTTCGATTTAAAAAAATTAATTTCTTTTCAGCGTAACAGTATTCATTGCTTTTGCACTACATCCAGTGCGCCATGCAATACATGCCCTCCTTAATACCCACCACCTGGCTCCCTTAACCTCCCACCCCCCGCCCCTTCAAACCCCCTCAGGTTATTTTTCAGAGTCCATAGTCCCTCGTGGTTCACCTTCCTTTCCAATTTCCCTCAAATCCCTTCTCCTCTCCATCTCACCATGTCCTCCATGTTATTTTTTATGCTCCACAAATAAATGAAACCATATGATAATTGACTCTCTCTGCTTGACTTATTTCACTCAGCATAACCTCTTCCAGTCCCATCCATGTTGCTACAAAAGTTGGGTATTCATCCTTTCTGATGGAGGCATAATACTCCATAGTGTATATGGACCACATCTTCCTTATCCATTCATCCGTTGAAGGGCATCTTGGTTCTTTCCACAGTTTGGCGACCGTGGCCATTGCTGCTATATACATTGCGGTACAGATGGCCCTTCTTTTCACTACATCTGTATCTTTGGGGTAAATACCCTGTAGTGCAATTGCAGGGTCATAGGGAAGCTCAATTTTTAATTTCTTGAGGAATCTCCACACTGTTCTCCAAAGTGGCTGCACCAACTTGCATTCCCACCAACAGTGTAAGAGGGTTCCCCTTTCTCCACATCCTCTCCAACACTCCAAATTGGCAATGAAGAAATCAAACTCTCTCTCTTCGCAGATGACATGATACTTTATATGGAAAACCCAAAAGACTCCACCCCCAAACTACTAGAACTCATACAGCAATTTAGTAATGTGGCAGGATACAAAGTCAATGTACAGAAATCAGTGGCTTTCTTATACACTAACAATGAAAATACAGAAAGGAAAATTAGAGAATCTATTCCATTTACCATAGCACCAAGAACCAT